>VXAK01014002.1:39081-58716 GCA_013399435.1 Arenaria interpres | reverse complement strand
GGGCGGCCTCCGGGGGGGTAGAAAGACGGCCCGGGGGCCCCCGTGCGGATGGGCCCCTCTGCGGCTCCAGGGCCCTGCGGAGAACGTTGGCAGCTCGTCCTCGGCTTCCCACCCTAGAGCTCGTCCCCCTTCTCCCCCCCGCCCCGTGTTGGTGTGGGCCCTGCGGGTGTTCTGTTGCATGGTGCCGGGCAGAGGAGCTATTTTGGACGGGCAGCGCGGTGCTTGTGTCACTTCTGAGAGATGCTCGTGGAGGAAACCCCGCTGGAGGTTTCTCTTCCTCTCTCTGTGAAGCCCCTGCCTTCACCTTTCCCGTCAGGCTGCCCAGGTTTGCATAAATTGCTTCGCTTGCTGGCTGCTTATTCTGTCTGCCCTCTGCTCCTTGTCTGTGACAGATATCAACCTTAACTCTCCCAACAAAGGTCTGCTGTCAGATGCCATGACAGATGTTCCCGTGGATAACGCGGCTTCGGCCAGGACCGCTGCGCCCGAGGGGCTGACTCTCGCTGAAGAGGAGGAGTTGAGATCTGAGCTTGCCAAGGTAATGGTGTTTGTCAGCGGCCGCAGTTGTGTTCCACTGGGGAGGAACAAACAGGAGCCACAGGAGGAGGACTTGTTTTTTTGGTGTGGTTTTTTTTTTTTTTTTAATTTTGCAGTGATGTTACCTTTGGATCTCTCAGCTAATTGTTAAAATGCACAAAGCTGGCAGATACTTCAAACACTGTAGTTGGTATGCTGCCTGCTCTTTCCCAGAATGACTTAAATTAGAGCTCTAAGGAAATAAGTGGCTTTTGATGCTGTGAGCTTAATCTAAGCTTTTAGCTCCATTTGAAGCAAGAAAACACTTTAGCAAGTGGTATGCAAAAGAAATTTGTTTTTCCTTAGGAAGCTGAAACAATGGAGTATTTAACGTGTTTTCTGCTTCTACCTCTTAAATACTTATTACACTTTATAGGGAACTATTTTTGATGCCTACATGCTTTTGAAGAGCTGAGAGTTTGTAATGTAATATACTAAATTTTGGGCACCTTTGGGAGTTTAAAGGTCAGTTTATAATTTTGATCTGAAATGTCATTGAAGATAATTGTACCTGTTCTTCTTAGTCCTTTCATTGGAGAGTCTCGTGGCGATTCTTTGACTCACAAGTTCTAGCAAGGGAGGATTTTGCTGCTCTGGATGGTCAGGCAGAGCTTGGTGAGCTGCAGTCGAAATGAACCCTCTCTGCTGCAAACGACTCGAGAGTGCTTTGAAAATCTTGAAAGAAGGATCTCTGAGGAAAAACTCTTTGCTTTAATGGCATCAGAGTAAAAGAATAATAAGATAGAAACCTTAGTTAATAAGATTTGGGAACTGATTTTTATCTACTGTCGAAATTACAATGCTAGAAATGTTAACCTTGGTGCCATTAAGTCGCTAGTACAGTGACTTGTATGGATGTTTTCCCTGTTGAAGTCTGAGCTGTAAGCCTCCTATTCCAGCACCTTTCAGCTTCAGTTGAATTGTTCTGTGTGTACCTGACATTCCTACCAATTCTTTAAATTCACGTTAAGAAATCTTGCTGGTTTTGAGGGAGGTAGAAAGTTGGCCTAATTATTGGAATTTTACTGAACTGTGATTTAAGACAAACCTCTACCTCTCTCTAAGGTTGAAGAAGAAATTGGTACCCTCAGGCAAGTTCTGGCTGCTAAAGAGAGGCATTGTGGAGAGCTGAAGAGGAAGCTAGGTTTGACTCCCTTGGATGGGTTAAAGCAAAACCTGTCTAAAAGCTGGCATGATGTCCAAGTCTCCAATGCGTAAGTGTCACTTGTGTTGCACGTTTCACATTTAAATATGACTCTATATTGATTATTTCCCAACAGCGTATTCCAGGGCTTGTCCAAGTGGCTGGAGGCTTTTGCTCTGACGGGTATATAGAGTAAAAGGCACTTAAATCCATTCATTTCATTGCTTTCATGTGTCAGTGTCTTTATGTCAGCACAAATGGAAGCTTTGTGTTTGTAATGTGAATAAATTGGTGCTGGATGCTCTTTCCTGTGGTGTTGGGGTTGTGGATCACCACTTAACACTTTGGTTTGCCCATTTCTGCCTGCTCTTTGAGACATAGGCAGCTGCTACCTTATTCTGAACTTGGGCTCAAAGAGAAGCGCAAGCTCTGCTGCGTAGTGCTAGTTCAGAAGCTATTTCTGGAGTCTTATAGCTTGAATCAGAAAGTCTGCACTTCCTAGGAAAAAATCCTGTAATGTTAGTGCACGCTACACGTAGTCATTTCTGCCTAAAGAAGATCTGAAATTAGACTGACTGTTCCTGAGCAGGCGTTAAGGGCATGGGCACTGCCGTGCTTGGCAGTGCCAGAAGGAGAGTCCAAGAGGTAAGTTTGACCCCACAGTTGTGCCTGATGGAAGGGACTCTCGGTGCCCACAGAGAGATCACTCGGTCTAAAAAGTCTCGTGTAACTTACGTGGAACGGATGGTTGAGCTGTTTGTCTCACTGTTCAGTCTTTCCCTTTTCCTTGTCTTCCCTCACCTGATTTCCGTTATTCCTTTGTAACTGAAATCTGTGTCATTGTCTTCTAAGAAATGAATATTGAAGTTATATTCATTAACACTTTCTGTTTCTAGTTATGTGAGAACATCTGAGAAACTTGGAGAGTGGAATGACAAAGTGACACAGTCTGACTTGTGAGTGCCTCGGGCTCCTCAGCAACACCTCCTTGCTCCTTGCTGCGTTCCCCGATTTGTGCTGCCGCTTGTTCTCACAGGCGCCAGGGGCTGGCTGGGAGCTGGAGGCATGGCGAAGCGGGACTCTTATTAGCAGCACGCCTGGCTTCCAGCTATAACCATCCCTCAGTTGCAGAGGAGATGAGTAAAAGTTACTGCTGTCATCTCTCCTCTAGTCTTGCTATTGCAGAATAAAAATTCCAATCAGTTACCAGACCACATCTTATAAAAAAAAAATATGCAAAAAATCAACCACAGTTTCCCTTTAACTGGTAGGGAGGTACCGCATGTCTTATTAGTGAACCTCTTATCTTTACTGTGAAACTCTTTCTTTTCTCACCAGCAGGTGTGGTAGGGATCAGTTTGATTATTGCCTTTCTATATGGCCTCTGGGGAGATGCCTGGAGGCGTTTACTTGTAGCTGAAAATAAGGACAGTGCAAAAGCAAGTACCAGTATTAGCTTTGGAGAGTGGCCACGCAGAGGCTCTTCTGCATTGATGTGTGTGGACCTTTTAGATGATGTCAATACTAGAAAGCCATGAATTTTAGCCTTTGCAATATATACGAGCAGGTGACAAATGCGGACTAAGAACATTTGGTTGCTTTTGTCTCTAGAATACATTCTTTAATTATATTAGATGTGAATCACTTTGATTCCCGCTGCATAGCTGAGCATAAGGGAGACCTTGAATGTTTTCTGCACTAAAAATTCTCTCCCTCCTATGGCTTGCATTGAAGGAGATCGTTATTTAGCTAAGAAGAAAACGTGGGCTGGGAGCTTCTCGTCAGTAGGCAAGATGGCACTGATCTAATTGGGGAGAATTACGCTTCTGGGTGATGCGAACTGCCTGCGAAACATCACCTCTGAGCACTCCTGCCTCTTGTTTGCTTTCTGTGGTACTTGTATTTGTTCTGTACCTGCAGTGTTAATTCTCACAATCCCTAAGGTACTGTTATCTATGTAGCGAAACATGATTTCTAAAGATTAGAAAAGGAAACAAAGTTTAAGAGTTTGTCCAGGTCACCCTATAGTGGTGAAATACAGCTTTGGGTGTGGCGGATAGATTTTTGGCCTTCAGTTTAGTTCACTGCTCTGTGCTCTTAGTATATAGTTGCCACATAGCGTGCAGGAAGGGAACAGAAGATGCAGAGTCTGTCAGTTCTTGACACCTTCTAAACTGCAAGCTTTGTTTCTTTGTGCTCAGTGTTTGAACATGCTTAAATATGAAAGAAGAACCCAGGGCTTTATGTGTCTTCCACCTCTCAAACAGCAGCTCTTTTCCTTCTGGCTGTAACAGAGAAGGGGGGGAAAGTTATTGTCAGAGAAATAAAACCTATGGTACTGTAACTGTAAAGAGATGCTAATAATGGGGAAAGTGTCAAAAGAAGCATCTGTAGTGAATCTTGGAGCTGTATCTAACCTCCATTGTGTTTGTAGATATCTTTCAGCCAGCAGCACACTGGAGGACTGGAATGAAAAATTAACTCAATCAGAAGCGTGAGTGTTTTAACCTTCAGCGTTAGCAAATGCTTTCATGAGAGTCTGCTGTCACTAACATTCTGCTCCTCACAGCTCTCCGCTTTAACTAGGCCTATTTAAACATTTCTCACTTCCAGCTTTCACTTTTTTAACCCAATAAACATCTTTTTCTGGGAGAGGGAGTTTTTACTCGCCTCAGTACTTGAATGATGTCATTTTGGTCCAAGTGATACTCTTCAAATGCCTGTCCGCTCTCAGAGGGAACTGGCTGAAGCCAGTGGGTAGCTGAGACCTGTGCACCACGGGTTAGATCTTCAGCTGATGAGCTGTGGAGTAGTCAGACTGATCTCTTCTTACCCTCAACCTGCTCTGCTTTTTGCTGTGGTACCTGATGAGAACAAATAGGGCTGTAGTGTCCACAGTGGCTGTTCTGTCACGTTGGGGCCCCAAATGTGCTCAAACAGCTTAAACCTCACAGCTGTTATACTCCAGTTGTTGGCTGTGAAGGTCTTTTAGCCATGATTTTATTAAATGCCTGGAATTAAATTCTCATCTGGCCTAAATTATGGAAGTTGGCCTCTGTCCTTCTCACTGCATCTTTCTCACAGTCTATAGGGGTGTCCTTTTCATTGATGCAGTGGGACCAGGCAGGTGCTGGTGTTTCCTGAACTGATTTAGACCATGGTGAGCCAGGTCTTAGGTGAGCCAGCTCCTCCTGCTCTTAGGAGTGGGTGTGAAATTCAGTCCTTTGAGCTGGCTTGTGACAGGCAGCGTGTGTGAACAGAAGGTTTTCTTCATAAGACGGGTGAAAGATGAGCAGAGATAAAAAGCAGGAGTATCGGAAAAAGCTTTCAAGTATGCAGGTCTGCTTTCAGTGTTCTGTGTGTGTTTTCTAGATTAAGAAGATGTAAATTGTCACTGTTCCACTTGCTAAGTAGAGTGACCTTGGTTTTTATGCTCGGTGACAGTGTGACTGACTCCAGCAGTGTTTAATCAGAGTTCCTCCCTGGGTGTGCCTGCCAGAATAGAAAACTTCTCCTTGTATCTGTTTCCTTGTACCTAGTAAGTGCCAGAAACGTGGCGGAAGTGTGCTTTTGTAGAGCGTTTAAGGCTGAATAGCTGTGGCACGCTAGTTTTCCTGCTTGCTTTGGCACCAGAGAGAATGACAATTCATGCCAGCAAGGTAGATGCTGATTGAAATGGAGAAGTGGGGGGGATTGAAAGGTAAGAGTCCAGCAATATTTCAGAAAACAAACAGAATTTCTACTTTTGTCTAAAGCTCATTAAACGTGAAGAGGCAAGTTTGAGAAATCCAGGGATGAGGTTTTATTCATATGTTTTGGGGGGGGGTTGTGTTGTGCAAATGCATCCTCTTTCCTGTCCCAGAGCTTCTCTGTGTTATAACTAACAAGCATCCTGACTGAACTGGGAATGGGCTGAACTCCTGACCTTATGGTGCTGTTGTGTACTGCTGAATTTCCTGGTAGTTCCCATTCCTGGCGACGGACTTGCCCTCTGCAAGCAGAGAAATCAGCCCACTCTGTTCCTAGCTCATTTCATTCTAGCCAGGATGCAAGATGACTTGGATGGCTTATGTACTTTGCCAGACAGCACAAATGGCGATTGCTGGATAAAACCGAGTGAGCGAAGCTGGTATTAATGGATAAAGGAGGATTTGAGGGTACAGGTCTGGCTTCTCCCCATCAGAGAGGGGTGCCATGCAATATGTGAGTACCAGAGGATGAACACCACAGGGCAGCGGTCGTTTCTGCAGCTTCTGGTGGTGCCAGCTGCCTGTTAGTAGAGCAAAGTATTAATCGGAGCTCATATTTATTACTCCTACATTTGGATTATTCTATTGTGCTTTGTACTGGTGCTAAGGGAAGAAAGTGAGTGATTGTGAATTTAAAGCCATGGTAAACCTGGCTGCGTCTCTTGCGAGGAGAGTACTTGTGCCTTCTAGGTCAGGGCTGGGCGCAGTTAAGTTGCATTAAAGTCTTGTATAACCTGATCCCTGGCTGTCACAGATGCAGCTCCACATGTGTGTCTGATGGCAGTTCTGGGTTAAAGAGCTTCTCTTCTCGGCTGTGCTTTCCTGGCTCTGCCTCCTGTGCTGCAGCCGTGGAGGTGTGTACGTGTGTGTGGGAGCTGTGGATGCAGGATTAGGCCGCTGGTGATCTGATCTTGCTTTTTTTGTTGTTGTTCTTCCAAGTTTATATTTCAGCCAGATCATTTCCTTGATCTAGATCACTGTGTCAGCACAAGCGGTTGTGCTGGCATCGCGAAGGAGCACATTCAGGCAGAAGGAGCGGCCCTTTGAGTGCTAGATCTTCAGTTATCTTAAGATATCTTACTGCTGGCAAGAGTGGGGAAAAACAGCTGGAAAAACTCTGGCCTTTATCTGCTGAAGCTAGACAGCTTCAAACCTGGGAGTTTGCAGTGTGTGTGTATGAAGTGATGGTGTCCTTTTGAGCCTTTAAACCTTTCCTCGCATCGCTGCGCTGGTGCTCGGTGCTGATCTCTGAGAGCTGAGTGCCAAGCGGACGCAGAGTCAGCACAACATACTTTGGTGAGCGTGAGCTCTTCAACGTTTCTGTTAGGCAGCTGTAAATCAAATCCCATGATGGGACTTAGTCAGGTGGGGAGGAGCCTGACTGCGGAAGGGCATTGAGATCCTCCTCTTCCAAAGCAACTTTGGCCAAGAGCTCCCGGCAAAACACAGTTATTGCGATAGGAAGGCATGTGTAAGAGCAAGCAGTGTTGATCCTGACCAGTTCACTCCTGACTTGTCCTTAAATAACTACTTCTTGCAAAAGATTGTGCTGTGGAGAAACAATGTTAGAGACCTCGCTGTTGAGGCACACTCAGGTTATTCCGGAGTCACTGAATTCAAGAGGAATTGGTCTGAAAAATGCATAGGTTATAGGAATTTTCTTTCAGGAGCAGGAAGAGGGAAGGTAAAACTGATGTGGTTTTGCCCCGTTCTGCATAACTCTCATGTATGTTCTTGATTCAGAAATACTTGGCTGTGGTCTTAAGCAAGAAAACCGCAACAAACCAACACGTTGTAATTGGTATTGCTTGAATCCAGGTGCTGTGGTGCTGTCTCCCGACAGCTTGCTTTCCAGCCTGAGTCTTTTTATTATAATTTGAGGAATGCTATAAATCTAGATGTTAATTACCAACTGTGGAATAGCTTAGAGGATGAGTTAACGAAAGTGGCTCAAAGAATCTTTGTTCCTGAGATTAGTCTCATCTGAAGGAAACAAAGGTTCTCAAGTCTGTCTTCTCCAGCTCTGGTATAAACTGAAATGTAATCAGCTGACAAATACAAGCTGTCAGACTTCTCATGTATTGTGGTTAATGGTAACTGATGGGAAACTCCTCTACCAATTTATTTCTAAACTGCAAGTTGTAGAGGTAATGCAGATTCCTCCATTTCTTCTTCTATCGGGTGATGTTAGTCCTGCCTCTTTCCTCTGTAACCTAACACTGCAGCAAATGCTATAACTTCTTCAAGGCTACAAGCACATTATAGAATAAGTTCATAGACTTTTTTTTTTAAGGAGACCAAAAGATAGTTGTAGAGCAAATAGGATATGATGCTATGATGTTTCCACATGGGAAATTTGGGCTGATTGTTTTTCTTTCTCAAATGTTGGTCAGATTTAAGAACATATGGTCAAAATGATAAAGTGAGTTTATGGAAAGGTCAATCCTATGCTTGCTGCCGCCTTAAAACTTCCAGTTTTTTAATATATGCGAGACTGGAAGGGGCTCTTTCAGTGGAGTCAGTGCAGCTCACTAACCTGGCTTCTCTCCTTTTAATATGGGTTCCTTTTTCAAAATGGGGGGGGTGCTTCTCGCTTTCAGATGCGACCCAGTAGTTCAATTTATGATTATTTTTTTTTTCTATTTAGTTATAAGAAGACCCAAGAAACCCTTTCCCAGGCAGGACAGAAGACTTCAGCAGCCCTTTCCAATGTAGGTTCTGTTATCAGCAGGAAACTTGGTGACATGAGGTAAGATTTCTGTTTTGCGTTCTGGTGCTTTGATCTTGTTTTCAAACAGTAATGAGACTTTAGACAATAACTAGGCTTTTTTCTATTTTGCTGCTTAGTTGGCAGCAGATTGCTGTTGATGGACTATCTTCTTCTGTGTAGCCCTGTACATCATAGTTTAGGACAGATTGAACCCTTATTAAAGACTTGTTGATGGGATAAAATCTGTTCTAAGGCATCTAGGTTTGATTTGGATTAGGAGAACTAACAGAACATTTTTAGCAGCCTTCCACATTTTACTGTCGTATGGTTTCACTGCAGCTTTTATGTCATATGTAAGAAACTAGTATTAAAATTTACCTTTTCCATTCCCTGTTGGATTATGGAGGTGTGTTTTCTCAGTGTTACTGCTTAGGATTAGAAAAGGGTCATGGCTCCTCTGCTGTGCTATGTTTTAAAATGGGGCCAAGTCTGGATGTTGCATTTCATGCAGTTTCCAGCCCTGTGTGTTGGTGTTCCATGGAGAAGGGCAGTTTGCCTTCCAGGCACAGTTATGTCCTGTCAATTGGAAGATACAAATTGATTCAGAAGATCATGACAACATAACCACCAACCACAAGAAGAAATCTTTTATCTTGATTGCTTAAGGAGATGACCACTGAAGTAACTGCAGATTTAAACCTCTCTGAATTGGAAAGTGGAGGGCTGGTTCCCTCTGCTGCTGGCTGAGGTTCTTGCTCTGAGTTTCTCAGCTTTATGACCTTCAAGGTTAGAATTGGTGATTTACCTCATCTTCAGAAATTTAAGCTAAAGATCACTTCCCCATTAATGGTGACGTCCAAGTGTTTCATGCAGAATACCTTGACCATGTTTTTTTTTTTTTTCTTGGAAATGGGAGATTATTCTGAATATACAACCTGTCTAGGTTACTAAGGAAGTATTCTTAGAGCTCACGTTTAATGTGATGTACCGGATCTTGGATTGAATGGGTAGCTGTCATTCTTTGTAGGGAATTTCCTATTCCACTGTGGCTGGGACTATCCAAGTGGTAAGAACTTGTTGGCCTCTGATCACATACTACTGACTTATTCTAGTTCTGTCCTCAGAGTTATTTACTGTGTTCCTGGAGGGTAATTTTTGATGAGTGTTTTCAGTAGCTCACTTCTCTGAATTTGGCAGAGGACTAGCTGGCTTCCTACCCTTTCCAGTATTCAAGTTCTAACTTTTCTTTCCTGGAAACCACCTAGTCCGCTGGAAGAAGACATTTACATGTAATCACGCCCTGCGGCAGTATCTGTAATCTGCTGTGGTGATAACATACTAAACCGATAAGTGAAGAAAATTTGGGGGCGGACATCTGCAGTCTGGCCAGGCTGTTGCGGCAAAGGGATGGGAACTGTGCTTTTTGAACCAAACGGGAAGCTCCTGAACCAGCGTTGCCACCAGAAGAAGACGTTTTGATGGGCTTGGTCCTGCCTGTTGGTTTTTGGTTGGGAGAATGCAGTTCACCATGTGGCTGCAGAAATATTTGTGCCATCCCAGGCGGGGGTGATGGAGGGAGGGCACGCGTGGCTGAGTGATGAGTGTGCCTGTTACTGCTGGTGACAGAGCTGTGCTGACACAGTCGTAGTGAAAACTGGCTGTGGAAGCTGGCCTGGCTGACTACAAACAGGTCACGCCGTTGCAGTTGATGATATTGTTCAGCATTAATCACCAATTTAAACATTTGCGTTCTTTTTTTTATAGCTAGTACCTTGGGTGATGTATTATGAAATAGAGGCAGCTTCTGTCTTATCACTTGGGAATCCCTGCCAAAGTTATTTCAGCAGGATTTGCTTTGTGTTTGTGGCCCTGTGGGGGAACACAGTAATGATTGGTTTTTTTTTTTTAAGACTTTCAGTTTTTCTGTGTGTGTATAAACAGACTTCTGTCTCCTGTGCTGCGTTCAAGTCTTGGTATTTCTGATTCTGAATAAGGTTTAACTCTGAGCATAAGTTTCTGCAGGAGTTGTCCCACTTTGTAGCCTTGCCAGGTGAAATTGTGACTGCTGTTGTGATACATCATCAGAGCTGAGGAGGAGTGAAGTCTGTTGTGTTGTGATCACTCCTCTGAACAAGCGGGGATGATCTCTCTTCCCAGAGAATCCCCGTTACAGGCCTTGTAGCCTACACTGCAACCTCTGTTACTCTACTGTTTTTTTTTCTCCTCTTACACTACAAATTCACTTGTAAAGCAGGTTTATTTTCCATCACTGGAAGTGTTGAGATAACAGAAGGGATTTCCTTGTTTAGTCAGCCTTCACTGGTTGATAAATGCAAGGAAGGCGTGATGAATGGGACAAACGCCTCCGATACATGGAGGGCGTAGTCGTAATTCCATTAAAAATGCTTGGACCAAAATGCTATGAAATGCAAATAATATGTCCCTGGGTTAAATCTTTACGGTTGCTGTTTTCTGGTCAAAATATCTTTAAATGTTATGGCTGTGGATTGTAAGGAGACATTGTGAAGTTAACTTGGTAATTGCGTGCTAATTGTATTAATGCTGTTGCTCTATTAGCTTGCCTTTAGGGGAGAAAATGTAGCTTAATTAGTGGGTGGGATTTTTCCAAATCTTGGCTAATTCAGCTTTTTCTGTTATCTCCACTTACAGTTAAAAAGTAAATTGGCTTTTTAGATGTTCTGTTCCTGCATTTTACTGGCCCCAGTAATCTGCGGAATTGGAAGTGTTTTCTTGTTGTTGCTAACAGCTTGCTTTGTGGGTTTACGTCCCCAATACACTTCATGTTGACTGCTGGAGTTTGCTGCTGTACATAATACTACAAGCAAATTCATTATGAAATGTTAGCCTGAGCCCCAAAGGTGCCTGAAAACTTCTGAATTTACATAAACTTGAAATCCTTGTAAAAGGAGGAAAAGGGTTACTGCTGTGTCCAGACCAGGATACTGACCAAACGCTGCAGTGCTTGTGGTATTGCATACAGAGTAGCATGGTGCACGGACCTGTGTTATCTGTGTTCTCCTTTAAGGAAGAGTAAGTAGAAAGTTAATTTATTTTGCATGCAAAGACAGCATTTCAAGGAGTCTGCCCTGCCAAAGAGCTGAGTTGGATGCACGGGGAAATGAAACCACAAAGCCTTGCTCTGGCTGTAAAGAAAAGCCCTTGTGCTCCTTTCCAAGTACTTCAGATTCAACTTGCCATGACTGCTTCCTGCTGCGGAGACAAAAGTTAGATTTAAGTGGAATAAAACACTGCTTCTGGTAAGAGGAGCTCCTTTAGAGCATCCTAGTAATATTACTAGCAGAAGTGGGAAACCTTGGTATGTTATTTCGGACTACTGAGATGCTACTGCATTGCAAAATCACATGAGGAAATCTGGTAACCTGATGGGGGATATAGTTTGCCTTGAATCCTAAAAATGGGCAAGCAGGTTGCAGGGTAAATGTGATACCTTTTATCCAGATTCTCTTATCTTTATTATGCTGAGATGTGTTTGTTCTCTGAGCTGTAACTTCTGAGATCTGCGGGCTTGGCAAGATAACGTGCAGGTATCCATTGCGGGTTCCTGTTACAGAAATTCTCCACCAGAAGTCCTAGCAATGCTGTCTTTGTATGAGAGCTCGTGGGGCGACATGGGAGAAGGAGGTATCTTTACCATAAAACCCTCAGTTTAGGAAAACATGCACTAATATTTAAAAAAATCATGTTAAAGCAATGGGTAGGGGTAGGTAAAATGTTTTGGGGGGGTGGTTGCTGTTGCATACCCGCTGCTTTCCCTCCCCAGCACCCTGGCTTTAAGTTGCTGTGGGTGCTATTTATTGTTCTCTGAAAAAAGTCTTAGCTTGACTTGAGTTAATGAAAAGTTTTTGCGTGCTTCTGCAATTTATTTTGAGAGGCTTCCTCCTGGGTAGTTGACTTTGCTGCCCCATGATCCTGTGACCATGTCCCTGCATTCAGTGTTGAGATTTGCACAAGTGTCTGACTGTTGCTTCCCTTTCTCTCTGCTGCCACGGCTCCTCCCAGGGCTCACCCCTTCTCGAATTCCTTTAGGTAAGATATTCTTCAAGGCTGCTAAAAGACAGATTTCTATTTTTTTTTCTTTCTATGCCTGGCCCTTGCAGAAGTTAAAGGGGAAGCTGATTATTTCAGCCTTGCCTACACTTTTGACACAGATTGAGAAACCTACCACAAACCAATGCCCTGTCAATGACTTCTGTATCACAGTTGCAGTTTGCACTTAAATATTTGTGTGTACTGTCCTGTGTCTGGAAAAACTAAGTTTTGGGCTGTGGCTGTTAAATAAGGGAGGAGAGGGCTGGCTCTTACCGCTTCAGTTGTCCACAGCAGCCTGTGCGTGGACAGTAAGTGCTTAAGAACCAGGGGTGTGCTGCTCTTGCATGGTGTCTGTCTAAAATTGTCATTTAACTCTTTCCTCCTTATTCTGAACGCTTCCGAGCAGCAGTTACTCCATCCGCCACTCGATAAGTATGCCAGCGATGAGGTAACGTAGCAAACACCCGTGTCTCCTGAGTGGGGCTGGGGGGGAGAGTTCAGCCGACTCCGTCGTTGCTGGGTTTTTGGTTGTGACTTGTACAACTGGTCCCCTTCTTAAGCGGACCCCACTCGAGGTGTGGGGTAACCACGTCCTGCAGTGTGAGTAATTCAGGGTGGTTTTTGTACCCAATCTCATTTTATGGCTATTAGTCCGAGAACAATGCAGGTGTTAAATGCAGTGTCACAACTGTACTGAAGTCTAACTGAAAATTGCAGCTTTCAGGGATTACAGGGCAGGGATTACAGTCCTTCTCTCACAACGTACAGCACGGCCATTGCTAATTCCAAGATGAATGCTAACTTGAACCCTCTGTCTCCAGGCTGGAAGCTCAGTGCCCTCTCACGTGCCCTGGTGCTGCATTAGATCTCCTTGCAGGAGAAACGACTGCCAGGGCTGGATGGGGCCCACAGAAGCCCCCCCTCTGTTCATCCTCATTACAGATCAACAGAGATTATGTTACAGGCGCAGCTAGAAAGTGATTCTTTGGAACCAAAATAACTTAGATGAGGCTAGTCATCTCCCAGTGCTCCCACAGCCCGGCCTGGGGAGAACAGCTCTGTGTGAGTAATGGCCCAGTCCTAGTGCTCGGAGCAGAGCCCTCCCCTGGAATTGTTTGCAAGCTGAGAAACTTGTTCTGTTGTCACACAGTTGTCCTGGGTTTCTTGCTAGAAATAAGAAATCCTCTGTGTAACTTATTACACTGTGGTTTTTATGGGTATTTTGTGATGCAAATGATCACTGGTGTAGTAATCAAACTGCCCATAGGTACAGGCATGTGGCCCTACCCCTTCCTGCCCGCAGGATGTAATATGGGAAACTGAAGCTTCTATTTTAAACCCTTCTCAGCTTTTCCTTTCCATTATTTAGGACATAACGGCTTTTAGTTGGAGGCCTGGTAAAACTTAAGAGCTAGTTTCTTCTCTACTTACCGTGCGTTGATTCCCTAGTGAACTGGGACTTGTTCCCCTCAATATTTCAGCTTGAGCAATTGAGGGGATTGCACGTGGTATAAATGTTTTCCTTCAGTGTTTGTATGTGGTGTTCTTGTCTGATGTGCCCGAGAGATTTGTGCCAAAGGCTGGGAGGAGCTGGAAGTGTTCTGGGTGCTGCTCTCGCTGCATGGGAAAGGCCAGAGAGCCCAGTCACGCTGTGCGATTTGATTTAATTAGGAACTAACTTGTCTTTATTTGTTCTTTGTTTTCTTTTCCTCCCCTTTCTTCAAGGAATTCTGCAACCTTCAAGTCATTTGAAGATAGAGTCGGGACCATAAAGGTAACAGTCTGCCTTGTCTTGTACACGTGTAGTGTGAAACCTTATGCAGAAACTTTAATTTCTACAATGTATTGGGGCAAATGGCCTCTCAGATATCTGAAGTCTTTGCTACAGTAGGTGACCTTGACAAGGGGGAGTTGACTCAGTGTTCTCAGCGCTGGTTTCTCGTTATCCTGACTCTCTTCTCTCCTTTCAGTCCAGAGTGGTGGGCAGCAGGGAAAACAGCACCGATGGCCTCCACTCCCCCTCGGGAGCTGGGGACAAACCTCCACAAGACAACGCTCCTTTCTAGACCTGCCACGTGGCTTTGCACGGCTGTGCACGACTGTAAGAGCCAGCCCCCTCCCTCCCAAATCTTCACAACAGCAACAACATGCGAATCCGAGAAGGGGCTGAGAGCCCGTCGGGAGAGATCCATCATTCATTCATAGACACTGCTGCTGGATCTGAGTCAAATAAAGAGAATGCAAAGTTTTGTACACAAATAATATTTTACACTAAAGTTTGTAGATTAAATGTATCACTGCTGTCCTCTTGGGAGGGCATGTAAGATGGAGTTTCCTTAAAGTAGCTCAGAAATGCTAGTGATATGGATAAAAACTGTGGGTTTTTTCCCTTGTCTGACATAACTTGGAACAGATACATCTCTCTGAGCAGCGTGAGGAGGGCAGTTATTGGAGAAGCCAAGTGCATGGGCATCTTAGCTTCAGCTTCTGGCTACAGTCTGTGCTCGGGGCATGTCGTGCAGCTTCTCCCTGAGCTCCCAGGCTTCTCCTGTTACTGGTTTCTCTGGCTCCCATCGGAGTAGGCTGGTAAATGGGGTAAACAGTTGGGTTGGTTTTTTTTTTTCTGGGCTCCCGAAAGGGAAACTTCACTTAGCAGCTGCCTCGTTGTTACACTAATGCTCTAGCTTTAACAAAACTAAAAATCTTTATTTTTAAATGCAATGAACTTTAAAGAAATAAAGCTTGAAAACAAAACAAAATAGCTTTGGCATCATATTAGGGAAATGGTCCCTCGGACTCTGGAACTGAATTGCAAGCCTTATATCACCTTATGCTTTACTTGTTTATCAGTTTATTTTTTTTTTCCTATAGAGAAGATTGTGAGGGTTATAAAGCTGGATGTTGAGCACTGGAGTTCTGCATCATGCCGTAGCAGCAGCATGCTTATAAGCCAGTTCTTGTGTTAAATTCAGTGGTGCACTCTGTTTCCCGAGTGTATGAAACTTGCTTCTCCCTTTCTCAGCTTATGCCTTCGTTCTTGGAGGAAGAACTTCTGGAGGTTGCTCGTGCCAGGGCCAGATCAAAAAGGCCGGAGCCATCTCTGGCAAGACGGGCACCGTGTTGGAGGGACTCTGCTCTCTCTGGGCTCCTCCAGCTGGTACATCTGACTGACTGGATGGGTTTTTTCGATTGGAAGCCCCAGCTCTAATCTTGGTTTACAAAACCAACAGAGTCACAGAGCTCAACCAGTTCCCCTGGGGCTGGATGTTTTGCTCTTTTGATGTCCAGCTTTGCTCAGGAGCCCCAAAAGTCTGAGTTTTCTACTTAGAGGCCTGATCTTATTCTAGGCGAGGTGCCTCCACGTAGAAATACCTGGAGTGAGCAATTCTGTGCCTTAGAGGCCAAGTGGGACTTACTCAGGTGTTTAGACTTCCATACATATCTGGGTTTTAGTGGTTTATCACCGCAGAGGGACTGAACCGTCTCTAACCCTTCTTCAGAGAAGCAAGTTTTGACACTTATCTGCTGATTAATCTCCCTTTCCCCCACCCAGCCCTGCTCCCCTCCCTCCGCAGACCTGGGGACACAGGATGACATATTAGAAGGCAGATGTACTGGCAGTAGGTGGAGTGTAGAGTGTCCCTTACTGGCGCTCCTTGTTTGACTGGAACTGGCCTCCCTGCGAGGAGCGGAGCCAGTGAAACGGGGACTGCTGGAGCTTGGGTATTGAACTGTTTCTCTAGACGGATAAATAGTGAGGAAACTTGTCAATAAAGCATTCCTTTGGGAGAAAATGGGGTGAATGTGCTTGTCTTGTTCTATCTAACTGTTCCGAAGTCTGCTTGTAGGTGTGTGTCATGAGTTTGTCAGGCAACTACCAACTGCCTGCGGTGGCTTGAGGCGAGAAGCAACTGAAATAGTCTTTTTCTATCCCTCTGGCTTGTTTATCTGTCTCTCTGGATGCTTTCTCACGAAGGGAGGTACTAAGTAATGTTTACAGTGTGATGTTTCCTTTTTGAGATGCCGAATGGTGTTCCAGGGACACACCTTGTGCTCAGCCAAGGCCTGGGGAGCCGCGACCCCACGCTTTTCTCCTGAGTGCCATCACCTTGGTCCCTTCGTCGGCGCTGCAGGTGAACCAGACCTGCCTCCAGCTCCCTCACCCTCGAAGCGTGGGAGAGCGGGGTCACAGCAGTAACCTTGGCAAGGGGGGGACTGAGGCTGGAGAAACTTCTAATGTGGAAAAGCTGCAGCTGTGGCGCTGGCTCGGATTTACGGCGCGATACCTCAGGGAATCGGCTTCTTGGAAGTTCTGGCGGTCACTACTGCTTGAAACGGCACAGGGGGAGCAGCAAATGGATGACTGGAGTTGAGAGCTGCTCTCTTAAATTCGGAAGGGCGGTGGAGAGCAGGCGAACAGGTTGTGGGAGAGGCCAGCAGAGCTCTGTAGCTGCTCAGCGAGCGGTGCTTGCAGAGGAAGGATGCTGGGCTAGGTTTGAAGCATCTGCCTGGTGGTGAGGGTTTGGTTTTGTTTCTGTGGGTTTTGGCGGTTGATTTGTTTTGAGGGTTTTTCTTTTGCTACTTCTGGAGTTAAAACTACACCTCTGCAGCTGGGTCTGAGAGCGAAGGGGTTGGTGTGATACTGCCCCCGTCCCAGAGCAGAGAGAGATGCTGCAGGCTGCCGAGCTGGGGCCCTCAGCTCTGCGACAGCCCCAGGCCCAGGGGGGATGCTTTGATGCTTTTCCACCTCCCCAGTCCCTTCCAGTGAGAGATCTTGGGGGTTTTGAAAGAAGGTTAATTAAGCCTGCCTTCCCTGGTTACAAGCTTTGTCACTTCCCGCTTTCTAAGCGTGCTCCTGGCAGCTCTCACGGGTGCAAACCCCAGGTTTCCTTTGGGTCTGGGCTCTAGACTGCAGCATTCCAGCTTCCTTCCCTGCAAAAATCTGGGACCGGGAGCATATGAAGCCCTGGCAGCCTCCTGAGCACCCTCCTGCTCTGGTGTAACCGGAGGAGAAGGCTTTCACAGGGATATTCCTCTTCCTTTCATCGCCGGTGGGCCAGGGCTGCTCAGAGGGGCTCGGGGCAGCCCGGTGTCCCTCCCGCTGCCTTGGAGCCTGCAGGGGGTTTGTCCTGGAGCTTTTTCAGAGTCACTTCTCTCTCCTCCTTCTTTTTCCTGTTGCTTCCTTTAAATGAAGCATCCCGGTATTAAATCTACGCTAACGAGGCCAGTGCCAGAGACCCATCAATCAGCGTTGGGATCTTCGCAGGCAGCGACGGAGCCAGCCACCAAACCAGCATCTCCTCTTTCCTGCTCCTCTGGTTTTACCGCAGGATTTTCCTTTTCTTTCCTCGTCCCTGGGGACTTGCTGGGCCTCCCCTGGCTGCTCCCGTGTTTTGGGGAGGGGGTTCATGCTGAGCGGGTGTTATCGACCGGGGGTGCTGTAGCTGGCGAGAGGCTTTTCTCACGGCGGTGCTGCCTCTCTGGGGCGATACTCATCTCTCCTCACACCTCTGGCTGCTGCGGTTCGTCTGCCGGCTCCGTGGTGTGAAGTACGGGGCAAGGTGATATGGGTGTCCCCTTTCCGCTGCTCTGCTGGATGGGCTGGGGGGCGTAATTTGGGTCCGTAACCGGGTGAGCACCCAGCAAACAGGAGGGAGCTGAGGTTCACCGGGGAAGGCAGAGCGGCAGGCGCTGCCGAGGAAGCCCAAAGCCACATTTTAGGGTGTGGTGACACACGAGAGAGTCTTGGCAGTCGTCGTCATCCCCACCACCACCACCAGCAAGCACCCAGGGACAGGCTCGCTCTCTGGTCTTGAAATCAAGACAATTCCCTGGAGATTTGGGATGTTTATCTCCTGCCCGTGAGGAGAAGGATGGGAGCCCTCATCCCAGCAAAGCACCGCCCTCTAGCTCCTACATCACCAGGAGCTTCCAAAACCCCAAAGAAGAAGGTGACATGTGGTGGCCGAGCAGCACAGCGTCCCCTGCCCTTGCTCTTGTTCCCTGCGCCATGGTTTGGAGAGTTTGGGAAAGTCTGGTGCAGGGCACTGGAAAACCTGATCCTTCACAGGGAAATCGGTGTTATTTCGGAGCAGAGGGCGAGTGAGGAGAGGAGTGCAAGGTGCAGGGGGTCCTTTGTGGTCCCCCCCCCCACAAAGGGGGAACCAGCAGATAAACAGCAGAATCAAAAAGTAATTAATTGCAAAAAGCCAGGTGGAGCCACTTTTCCCTGCTGGCACCACGTCCCGACCCTCCGCCAAAACCACAGCAAGTGGGGTTTGTTTTGAGGAATTTGACATTTATGCTCGTGCGAGGGGTTGCACAACGGCTTCAGCGGCCGGGAGTTTGTCCTTGTCCCCCCGGGAAATCAGCCCTGGGGCTGCATCCCCGGCTGAGCGGGCAGCATCCAGAGGCAAGTGCTGGCCCAGGGCTACCAACCCGGGGCCACTCGCTCTGCCTGGTGGGTGCGAGCCTGGCATCGTGTGGGTGCTGGGGGGGGTTCAGCATCTCCTCCTGGATGCAGACTCCGGGCAAGGTGTCGGGTCGGTGTTTCGGAGGGGGAGAGGTGCCGGGTGGCCTGTGGGCTGGGGACGGGGCCTCGGCATCACTAAAGGGAGCTGGGGCTGGAGTGAGACGACGACACAGGCGTGTGATTAACGGTGATGACTCCGTTGGCAAGCGGGATCCACCATCCTTCATTTCTTTAAAACAATGAGTCAGAAGCAGTAGATGGGAAGGGCCGTTAGAGCCGCGCGGGGAAGTCACAGGCCAGCGGGGGGGACGGCGGGATGAGCTGTGGTGTCCGGGCAGCGTTCCCGCACCGACACCGGGGTCTCCCGCACCGGCACCGGGGTCACCCGCTCCGGGACACGCTGGATGGGAGAAAGCCGGGATTTCGGCCATCGGTGGGAAGCAGCAGCGTTCCCCAGGGAGCGGCCAGGAGCATCAGGAAACTTGAGCAACTGGAAAAAGCACTCAGGCTCTTGAGATTAAAAAAAAACCAAACTGTTTTCCCCTAATTGTAAGTGCTCATTTGTTCATTAAAAGGGACTGGCTCAGCGCTGAGCCCGTGTGGGGAGGTGCAGGCGGCAGGCTGGGCGCAGCACCCCGAGAAAGAGCCCAGACGATGAAGGTGCTGCACAAACCCCATTTAGAACTGAGGGTCCACGAGCGCGGGGCTGGGGGGCTCAGTGCCCTGGATGCCACCTGGAAAAGCAGCAAAGTCTCAAGTCCTCAGCCCAAAGGTGATGTGCTGGTGCTGTCCCCCTGCCCTGCCAGAGCCCCCTGCCCCACTGCAGCCCCATGCTGGGCCCCAGCCCGATTGCACCCCTCGGCCCCATGCCCCACATCAAGCCCCAAGCCCTGCCAGAGCCCCCTGCCCCACT
>VXAK01014002.1:9734-35522 GCA_013399435.1 Arenaria interpres | reverse complement strand
TTTTTTTTTTTTTGGCTTTTATGATTTCAGTTGCTGGAATATCCTCTCTGGGGAAGTGGGTGCAAGTTAAGAATGGGGGGTGGTTCTGCAAATCCTATCTGCCTGTTACGTGACTTAATTTAGAACAGCAGTACCGCAGCTGGCCCGTGATAATTGCCATATTTCTCTCTTTTGATTGGTTTGCCAGTGTTTTCTCTTTTTTAAGTTTTATTGATGTTAACAACCAGATAAAAATATTTTTTCTGCATGTTTGGGAAGGGGTTGGCAGAACTTTTCTGCAAAGCTCATAGGTAGGACCGAGAGCCAGGATCCTCCCCGCAGCGTGCAAAATGGCATCTGCCAGCGTTTTCACCGCTCTCCCGTCAAACACGCAAGCACAGGGATTAATTTAAGGTAATATACTAATATACTAACTGATTTCCTTCGCAGTTTGATTTTAAGCTGATCAAGTCGTCTTTGTTCGGGTCCGGAGCAGCGCCGGGGAGGGGTTGCCTGTGCCGAGGAGGAGGTGGCTCTCTCCTGTCCCTCTCCGCTAGCCAGGGGCGATTCCGAGGAGCGGGGTGTGCTGTTGGCGAGTCGCTTGGTTTCCGCGAGGTGACCCCCAACTTGTCAGCAGATGGCACGGAGGGGCTGCGGTGGCCCGTCCACGGGCTCAGGAAATAGTTGTGTGGCCTCCTGTGCCGTAAGACAGATGGGACATGGTGAAGGTCAGAGGGATGAGGAACGTGGTGAACGCTGAGACCAAAGAAAAGCATTGCATTGTTGGAGTTTTTTTTAACATGAAAAAGTTGTTTTCCTTGTGTTCCACTAACCCAAGTCATTTGAATTTAGCAATATTGGTTTAGAAATGTCCGTGTAAATATTTTTTGCATGTTTAATTCCCTGGCCACCTGTCCTGGCCATCAAAGCTCTTTCACACGTTCAGGATCATTTGGTGAGCGGCTGGATGTTTGCAGAAGACAAGGCTTGGAGGGCAAAAAGGCAGCTGAGGAGTGATCTTGGTGCCCCTGGTCAGCGAGTGCTGTCGGCAGGTTGCCAACGCTCGTAATCTCTAAAGAGCTGGTTGTGAATTCTTACCATTGTTTTAATGTATTTTATTTTTTTTTATTCTTACGGTTTTATTACTATGTCAGCTACTGTGTGGTGCTGCTGGTGGGCTAACCAGGGATTGTCTTTAACCTTGGAAGACGGGAGTTTGAATGGTGCTATATCCCAAGATTTACTTAGAGGTTCAGCTGAAGTATTTTCTTAATCAATAAAAACATAGGAAGCACAGTTGTTAGAAAGTGCATGTTTTAGCTTCGCAGGCACTTTGTTTCCCATTTCAGGCGGCGTAAACTGATACAAAAGAACCACGTTCCCGGACAGACGTTCCGCAAACATAGTTTAAATATTTTTACTGAAGTGATAGTACCTACCAAAAAAGGTAGCAATTTTTTTTAGCGTGCAAAGAGCTAAATAATAGTAATTATTGGTGTTAGCTTGTGAGGTTTTTAGTGCATTGTTGTTGTGCAGGTTTTTCTCAGGAGAACGTGAATACAGTTGCTTCAGCGTATGTTCACATTTCTTCTGTCCTGGCAACTTCTCCTAATTTGCACTTAACTTTCTATCTGCATTGCACTAAAATGTGCCTTTTTAAAGTCCTTTTGTGCCTTCTTCAGTAATGCTGAAAGGCTTTCAGTGCCAGCAGAAGGGCCGACTGTAAAATTTCAGTAGGTTTTGTTTCCAGGTGCAGGTTTTTCATCCCCTTGTGCACCCACTGGTCAGAGAACTGGGAAGGGGTGAGGTGCCTGGCAGCTCCTGTATCAACAGGGCGAGTCTTCTAGACCCTAATTAACTTCAATTAGCAACTGCTATCTTCTCTTTCATCATCTGCTCAAATACTTTGTAAGGAGAATAGAGTTTTTCAACGAAAGATTGTTGGGTTTTTTTCTTCTTTAATATACTTCAGTACCATGATTTAAACATTGTTGGGAAAGTGGTTGACCAGACAAAAAACTCAGTGGCATTGAGTTACCTCTTATCAAAGTGCTGCTAATAAACCTTCTTTTTTTTTTCACGACGTGATATAAGCATGCTTCATTAACTGGTATTTTGATGATGGCCTGATGGCTTCTGACAGATGAACGATGCCAGTAAATCGTTCTTTAGACCCGATCGCAACGACGGGGAGCATCTCATACCAAGTTGGGAGAAGTTGATAGAAGAGCACAAACCAGAGATCCAGCCCCCTGCGCTTCCCCCCGACACCTTCTGGGCTTCCTCTTCCCTCTGAGAATATATCCTTATATATCTGTAAGAACTGCTTTTAACTGCTTGCTCTGGGAACACTGCCCTACACCATCCTGCGTTGCTTTTGGCACTCACAACCTTATAGTTCTTTACCTGGTTTCATCTGTGTCTTTACTTAAGTTGTGTTAGGTGGCGGTGGTAGGGATTCTGCTGCATTTGTGGCGTTTACAGGACAGTCTATAGAAAAAGTGAATATATCAGACCTATATGTGGGTAATACTTTGCAGTGCAGGTAGGAGGACTCCAAAGTTTACTGATGTCATTACAGAAGCCAATTACGCAGCTCCAGAAAGTAGGAGCTTGCACAGGTTTTGTCTTTCCCCTTTTATGTCTTTACATTTTTGGCTGTATTTCAACTGAAAATATTCTTTTCCCTTCCATCTGTCATTCCATATATTTTTCAGGTCTTAACAGGATTTTCTGTTACCGTGATGGTAATATCTTAGCAATTTTATTTGTGCTCAGAAATAGTTTGCAATTTCGTGTCACGGTTCCCGTGCGTGGTGTGTAACGTGGGCCTTCGCCTTGACTGGGTCAAGTTGTTAAAGAATTTTCCTTATGAATCCGCTTCTCGTGGCTGGAGGATTTAGGGACACTTACTGCAAAAAGATAATTAGGTTTCAAGCTGCTTGTAGAGAGGAGAGGGAACTCGGGAGCTGAACTCCGAGCGTTTTCCTGGGCAGTTCCCAGCGACAGCGTCTGCAATAACCTTCAACGCGCCGGGTGCGGGAAATTCGTTCTGCCAAGACCGGGTTGCATCAAGTGAGATATTTATAATTTCAGGTTGTTTCTAGTGCTACTTGATGGTATGCAATTAAAGGATTTTTTTTAAAAAAAAAATATGTTAAGGAATGTCTTAATTTTTCTTCTCTGTAGTCATGATGTGAGCATGAAAGTTGGCACTCCTGCTTCTGATGTTTAGAAGTAGGAGAAGGGGGATGAGGGGACAAAACGGGACGTGTTTAAGATCTTGTTCAGATACTGGAGTGTGACAGTGTGTCTTTGGGGGACACGGGACGCTGTGGTAACGGCGGGTAGAAGGGGAATAAAATAAATGAGTGTTGATGTGCTTTGACAAAGGGCGCGCGGGATCCTTGTGAAATCATCGGGGAATTGAAGCAGCGCTTTCTTTTTTAAGTCCTGCTCTAGTTCCTGTCCACCAGGGACTGGAGACACCCAGACACAGCTCCAGCTCACACCAAGTCTGAGGTGACCTGTTTCTCGGAAGCAATAACCAGACACGTTTCCCGCTCTAAATTGAGTTAAAGAGCTGGATTCAGGCACTGTTTGGAGCAGTGAATTGATTTAAGTTGCAGGTTCGTTCTGAGTTGCTGTTCTTTGTGAACTTCAGGAGTATTTTCCATCTGATCACTAACTAAGGAGCTCCCTCGTGCAGGGATGCTGCTTCTCCGCACGCATATGATTCTGAGGTACATCTCAAGGAGTTGTTCTGGTTTGAGTGGTGAAAGAAAAATAGGCAATGAACCATGTCTTTCCTTCAGAAAGTTTCCTTTCTCGTCTTTGGGAGGTGGATTGACAAATCACTCATCATTCCTTTGAAGGCCCTAACGTTAATGCTGGGAAACAACATTCTTGCTTTGAGCAGACCATTTTTATCACATAGCAAAATAAACAAATGCATATGGAACAGAAGTATTTTGCCTGGATGGTAGTTAGTGAAAATACTTACCTTTCTTAGTATCTGTCTCACTCTTTCTTTCTTTCTTTTCCTACCAAGTTCCCGATTTCCACAGGCGCTCGCTTCATTCTTGTTGCACTTTTAAAAATTGCTTTGCTACAACATTTGCTATTCAGGATTAATTTAGGAAAACCAGGTGAACAGAGCTATCAAAAGGTGTTTGGAATAGTTACAATTTCCCAAGCACAGCCAGGTATTTCCCCGAGTGCTTTGGATAACAAGAGCAACAATCAACATGACTTTATTTTTTATTACTGGTCCCAAAATGGGATATTTGTTGGATGAAATATCTTGGATGATGAAAACCCAACATTTTCTCTGGTTGTCCTATAATGTGCAATTTCTTACCCCGGTTTCCTGTGTGTTATCTTAAAACCACATTCCTTCCAGCGACTTGTTCTGTTGATGTCTTCTGTATAAAGCCCAGTTAGTCCTTCTTTCATGTTAAAAATTTATCTTCCTATGATGACTTCTCACTTTTCCTTCCTTGCTGTTTTGAGGCTTTTTACATATTTAGATGTATAAAATATTATGTAAAAATAACCCTAAAAAAGGCAAGGTGCTATTTTGCAACTAATTCTGTTCCTCTTAAGGATCTTCAGGAAGATGGACTCTTGGTTTGGGGGATGCCTATCAGAATAACACGGGTCTGACACCGCACTGACAGCATCGCGTCGTGGGTACAGGCTGACTGAAGAGAGAACTATCGTACCCTGGTGTTCGTTAAGGTCAGAGGAAGGAATAAAAGCATCCCATTCACCAAAAATATAGGGTTTTCTGGCTTTGTTCTCAGTTACTACTTTAGGTAGAAAAAAAAGACTGAATGTAGTAATTTCCTACTTTGAAACTAAAAGGCATGTGCATTGGAAATGGCAGTGATTAAATTATGCACCAGTATAATAGTGGCATTTTTGTTCTAAGCCCTCTGAAGTGGGATTCTGGTCTGAAAACTTAGTTTCTAAAATCTATATGCGTTTAGATGATCAATTTCGTATCCCAATTATAATGTTAGAAAACCCAGTTACAATTAAAGTCTGGAATGGGGTTTTTCCTTAGCTGCCAGGTTTGCAAACAAAGTCTAGGGTCTGAGGTTCAAGCTGTGTCTTTTCTTGTTAATCACTAGTGAGTTAGTGGGAAAATCAGTAGGACAAATACCGTTCTCGGTTGCTTTATTATTTCTAAATTATGGCCTTGCTTTAAGATTATTTTTTTTTATGCAGCCATGAAGTACTGTTGCCAGACTGAATGGCGGAACTGGGGACATACTTCATCGCTCAGTTTGCAGATTAAATATATGCAGAGTGAGAGAACAGTGGAAATAAATATCAGTACATTTACTGTAGGAGTAGTATTAAATAAATCTTTTTGTTGGAGACACCGCACTGTATGGTTAGAAAATACCAAGGAGTTTCTCTCCTGTAAGAAATCGTCAGTTTAAATTAAACCCGCTTTTAATCCAAGCCTGTGATTTGTTTGGGTATTTCTAGCCAAATGAGCTGGTGGAGACAACGTACAAGCTCTTAGGTCCTGGGCACTTCACAGTCCAGACCGATTCAAACATATGAATTTTATATTGGTTAATATATTCTTGCTGTGTTATAAGGCTAGAGCTACATTAGCAGAGGATTCGTAGTGACTATCTTCAGTGCTATGAAAATTGGTTTTGATTGCTGGGGAATAACTGTGCCCTCTGTCCCAAGGTGCTTTCTGCTGTGTCTTACCGTGTGTTTACCTCTGGCCGTGGGCTCTGGTTTAGTTGAGCTAAGAAGAAATAAAAATATTTGCAATGAAGGCATGCCCCTCCAGCATCGCCCAGCCTTTAGAAAAAAAAAGAATTTTGTTGTATTTTCCTGCCAGAACAAGAAGTTTGAGTGATATAAGTGGTGCTGGTCAGTTCAGATTTTATCATGAAAACCTTAAATCTTAACTACTTTTATGCCGCTAAATGTCCATGTGTTGGGGAGTTGAGGGGGACAGGTACGAAACGCATCTCCTTGTGCCTTAAATAGTTTAAAAAACCTTTTAAAAACCATTTTCTATAACACCTGACACTGTTCAGTGAGGAGGAATCTGTGGTATGAATGTGACTGAAGAATGTCTGGAATGGCCAAAATACATGGTTTGTTTGTATCAAGTAGTTTAGAAAATCTGTATTTACGACTTCCCGTTTCACCTGCAGCTTTTCCCGTTCTGTTCCGCTGCTCCGCGTTGGTGCAGGGATATTCCTGGTCCGTGGAATTGCAGGGTGAGCCCTGAGGTTCTAGGGTGGCTGGGGGCGTCGTCCTTAATTTGGAGGAGTTTTTTTGTGGAAGAAAAGCCATTTGTGGTTTCTCTTGTCAGGTGGCGAGTTGTGGTCGGGGCAGAGGTTTCCCTGGGGGCCTGGAGATGCTTTGGGTTTACCTGGCTGGGGTTGGCGCGGTGTTTGGATTTTTGAATTTGAAGGGTTTTTATCCTACAGCCTGTGCCCTGTTTGTAGCCAGGGAACCGCTTATTCCTGGGGATGTCTCGTCTTAGGGGTTGTTTTTTTTGAGGCTTAGCAGGACTGTGCAGTTCATGCCAGTTTTGCAGCTTGTTCATGCAGGGTCTGGTGATCCTAAGGTGGAAAAGAGCCTGCGATTTAAAAAAAAAAAATGTTTTTGCTGTGGTTATAATTTTAATTACAATTTCTTGGAAAGATGCTGTCTTGAGGGTGTTAGTGAAAGTTATCAAAAATGGGTTTTATTTATTTATTTATTTTTTTTTCAAGCTTAAACATCTTTTACACCACGGATTGCTCTGTCCTGGCACGTTTTTCCCAGCTGCAGGAGCGAGTTCGGGTGGTGTTTGTGGTGCCCGGCCAGCAGGGAACGGTGACAACGGGTGCTGGGCGGTCACCCGCCGATGCCGAAGCTCTGCTGACCTGGATTCCCCAGCTGCTGTCGTGAGGCTGTGCCGGCACATCGCCCCATCGCCAGAGCCGCCTCAGGAAGCTGTGTCAGCCTGAATAAACCAGGTTGTTATTAAAAAATCCTATTTATTGCCGTCCGGGTGTCCCTACCAGGCACAGTTGTTGGTCACCACCAGCACAGCTCGTCTCCTCGCGCCTCGAGTGATGCTCGTGGTGCTGGATGCGGCCTTGCAATTAGGAAAGGAAAATGAGCAGTGGTTTGGTTTTGGGGCCTTTTTTTAATTATTTTTTTTTTTAAAACATTTCTGATTAGTATTCAGTCTCATCTGAAAAGACGACAAGTCTGTTGTGCTGTTTTTGCCTTTGTTTCTTTATGGTTTAATAAATAAGTCTTTGAATGTGTGTTAGAAGCCTGTGCTTTTCAGTTTTTTTTACGGGAGGAAATTAAAATGTTCTTTTCTCTGGCAGTTTCTGTGGGGAACTGAAATAATGAAATAGTGAAGTCTCCTCCCCGCTCTCCACAAAAAACTGGGGAAATAGAGTTGAGCAATTAGGAGAAGAAAGAAATTTTAGATGTGCTTAATTCTTAAACTTTGCAAAAGAGAAAAATCTTTGGAACTAAAGTCTTCACAACTGAACTGAGCGTTGCTTGAATATTTATGCATCACCTGAGGCTGGGAGGACCTGTTCAGGTACGTGAGGTAAAAGTAAATCGGGGAAAAAAGTTTCTTTTCTGCCTGTATTTATTTTTAAATAAATGAGCTTAATTTTTAGAGTAAAGTCTCGTAGATTACTAAAAACTAATTACCCTGTGAAGCAGAAAGAAAGGCTCTGACGTTACAGAGACAATTACATCGGATTCCTGGGGGTCGTATAAAGGCATTATAGCTTTTCTTTTCCTGAGCTAGGTGCCTTGGTGGCTGGTTGTTTCAGGAAACTTGGCTTTATAAATTCTGCTGTTCAGTTCTGCTTGTTTTGTGGTTTTTATTCATAACTTTTTGAGAGGAAGGTTTGTGTGCTTAGTGGGGGAAGAGATAACTATTAAAGAACTGAATGGCAGAGATTAATAACCTGAAAACAGGTGAAGTTTCTCAAAGGGACCTGATTGTTGTAGGTCAAGTTGAAGATACATGAACTACCTTCTGGTGTTCATACAACCTGGTCTTAATTTTTGCTTTATTTACCCATTAAAATAAACTATTAATTTCAAAGTCATTAACAAAAACTGTTCTTGATTGAAATGGCCAAGAGTGTTTATTTGACAACAAAGCAATTCCAGTAATAAAGTAGTTGTGAAATAATTTTGATCTACATTTTGCAATTTATGAAATCATACTTCTACATCATTTAAATTTAGGAGGGGGAGAGAACCCTCATTTACCTTTCCATCTGTCTCCACTATTGATAGTGAAAGTAGATGGGAACTTTCTCCATCTCCTGCTGCTGTAGCTGAGCACAGAGAGTAACCTTCTCCTGCCCTCCCCTTCCAAATTAATTTCTGATAAATCTCTTTTTCTTTCCCTTTACGGACCAACTTGTCATCTGAAAGATATGGTGATGTCTGGGAAGATCACCAAGTCATTTCTTTTGCCTCTCAGCCTGCTTATATGGCTTTTTTTGACGTTCCCTGTAACCTCACTTGGTTCCTCCTTTTTGACCAGGCGAAAACTGCCCGTTCTGTAAAAAAAGTTCTTCTTAGACCAGCGTTGTCTCCGTAACCTGTTGCCAAAATTGATTTGATTCCCGTCCTTGATTCCTCATTCCTGTTTATTGTAGAGTTACTGCTTCGGGCAATGGAAACCTCACCCGAACCTACCGAAAGCAGGGAGGCGTTTGGAGCAAGTTGGCCAGAGATGGGTGATCACATTTTGATGATTGATCCAATCTGTTAACCTTTGCTCACACCAGACAAGAGGCTTTTTTTCCCCTCATTGCTGTTTAAAAGCCTTTAGTTGTCTCACCTACAGGTGTGACATAATAGTATAAATCCCATTTTTATGTGAATAAACCCATCTGTTTGTTCCAAGACATTTTCTATATTTTAAAGGTTTAATGCTTTGACTATATTGGTATAGTCATTAACAATATGACTTCTTTTAATTGATACAGTTTATTAACCCACCTAGCACAACCGGAGCTGTACCTCTGCACTGATGCTTTGGAAGAAGTTTAGGATATTTCTTCTCTAGAAGAAATAAGTGGCATCGGTGTCGCTCCACCCACACTAGTGGGTTTTCTCATTTTTTTTTCTAGTGAACTTGCGTGCTGTGAGCACTGACAGCGATTCCAACACCGCATACATTTATCTGGAGAGAGAATTAAGAGTAATAACGAGGCAAGCAAGCGGAACTACTCTTTTTTCATTACATTTTTTTACTAGCTGAGTAAGCAGATGTAGAGTTTTTTTATAGCCATATACAGTTTGTGACACTTGCACTCTGCCATATGAACTACTGTAATGCCATAAACAATAATTTAATTTTGCTGAAGGATTAAATAGGAGCAATAAAATCCCAAGTAGGGAATCCACTAAAAAAACCCAGGGTTTTAAAGAGTAATTCTTCTAGTCGAGGAGAGAGGATAGAAAATGAGAATCTAATACTTTACATTTTTTTCCCCCTAATACAGAAAACCTTCTTTAGTAGGTTTGAGTCTTACTCTTGTGTAGGGTACAAGGTCACAAGTCTTTATAACAGGTTGGTCAATCAGACTTAAATGGCTAAATTTTAATCTGCTAAGCTTATTAGAGAAACAACACTTGTATCACTGTAGTTAAGTTTGTCACAAGTTTCGGCGTAACGTCTCTTCGGTTGGTAACGATGGATGTTTGGATGTTACATGGATTTGGAGTTGAATTTAGCAGAGAAGTTGTGTTGTTCTAGATCTCGTTTATTTAAAATCTCTGTGGTTTGGTGGGGGTTTCTTGGTTGTGTGTTTTTGGTTTTTGTTTATTTTAAACTCATATAGAGAATTAAATGAGTATTTTAGTGTCACAGTCTTTCACTGTTGGAGACCTATCTTATCTTTCAAGGACAAATGAATTTGGCCATAGTAAGATTATTTTATTCTTTTTTTGTGTGTGTGGGAGAAAGATGCGTGCATTTGAAATAAACTCCCTGGATACTAGGTTTGCTTTACATCAGGATTTACATGTTAAAACAGAATGTTTTTGTGGACAGGAGATTTCTCACAGGACCTTAAGCGAAACACTACAAACCGAAGAGCAAAATTTAGCTGAAAGGCTTTTGTACTGTGATATAAAAAAATACATGCAACACCAAAACACTCACTGTTGAATGCTTTAATGAGATATTAAATATTAGTGCTTCAGTTAATAGGTTAATAATTGCTATTTCAAGACAGCTAGAGGAATGTTCATAAAGAGGACCTTAAAATAGTAGTAGTCTTCTGAGTGTGTTTATGAGCCAGTTTGCTTTCCCTTCAGCCTTTTCACATCATTTTTCCAATATGCATTTATTTTGCAAGTGAAGTGAGGAAGTAAGGATTGAAAATAAAGACTTGGGAGTTCCTATTTTTTCTATTGATTTTTATTTTATTTTTTTTTATTTACCTTAATTGCGGCATTAAATTTTTAATGCTTGGTAACTATGATACAGCTCAGTACATGATGGAGATGGACCATGAAGCAAGGCGTCCCAAAGATACTTCTCTCTCTTTGTTAACAGCATTTGGAGCAGGATGGTGACAATGCCATTAACACGACTGTTAAATAAAAGTGGTTCTCCTGCATCTGTCGGAGGAGGTTGGGGTAGGGAGAAGAAACAGATGCGCTTTTAATCAAAAATAATAGATCTGAGAAGGTGTCTGATTTATGTAAGGAAAAGGTAGTGATATCTCTTGGTTAGAAGAAGAAGAGGTGCTGAGCACTATTTATGGTCACAGTACATGGGGAAAATATAATATTAGATAAATCGGATCCAGTGTTGGGGGACAAATGAGGCTGGAAGAGCTGGGTTTGGTGTGAGCAAAATGGTTGACAGAACAGGCAAACTCCCTAAGCCTATTTCTTCATTTGTCTCACAAAACTTGTCACAATTTCAATGTGTGGCTGAATTTAGCTTCCATTCGTGTAGCTTTGCTTGCTTTTGTTATCTTCATCATTCTTTAATCTTGTCATATTTTTATATATGTATTCTCTGCCTCTTAAACAATCACTTACTCGCTTCCCCAGACTTTTTTTCTGGGCATTTCTGTGGTTTTTTGAACCCAGGTAACATCCATTAATCTTGCTTTTTAAACGCTTCCGTTTCTTTTCCTGCATCTGTCCTTTCCTTTTTCTCTCCCTTTGTTTCTATTGTGAATATCATGTAATAAGGAGGAGGGGAGATATTTACGAGTAATTACAAGCAGGGTATTATGTGGAGCTCTGGGTCAGTGGATCTGGCCTCTGCTGAATAATGAGATTGGATGGGGAGATCAAAACATTCCTGAGTCACTAAATGGGAATTGCGGGTTGCGGAGGAGGCCAGGGGGCGAAGAACCAGGGGGCCCTGCTGGTGGGGAGGATGCGGTGGGGAAGGGGTGATAATGGTGCAGGCTTCCCCTGTACTTCGATTTTTTTATTAATAGTAGTTCCCTTTGGAATTGATTTCGGTTGTGTTCAGTTATTTCCAGCTGTAAATCGGGCTTTCTGCTGTTAATGAAATTTTTATTGGCGTGGCTGAGAGACTGAAGAAAATATTGCTACTTGTGTCTATATTAAGAGGAAAAAAATTAGTTTTCTATATATTATGAGTTCTGTACATCGCTAGGTAACGTATGTGTGCTTTGAAAAATAAAGACTTTTCTTCTGATGGAGTTTTGATAAGATCTGGGCCGGAATCTTGAACTATTTGCAGCTTCTATCCATACATTGTATTTTCATTTACTTCACTATATGCCAAGTGCTGACTTTAGCAGGAGAGCCCATTTTGTCAAAGGCAAGCAAGTGTATTCAAATCGCCAAAGTCCATTTGAACTTTGCTTTCTTCTGCTGTTTCATTCCTGGATTTCCACAATCCATACATTGAGCGTACTGTAACTGGCTTTCAATTTGACCATGAACATTTCTGAAGCTTAGGTTGTATCTGAAACAGAATTAATGGTAAATTTAAAGGTGGTCTTCATCTATATATGATAGAAGAGCTTATTTAGGAAAAAAAAAAAGTTACTGTGCATCTAGAGATTGAACGGGATTTACAGTGACCACAGGTGACACTGTTGGACTCATCGCTCTGGGTAAGTCCGTCCTTGTCCCCAGTGTCCAAAGAGCCTGGGCCACTATTCTGCTGGTCCCCTTACCATCCACAGCTTTCTGAAGATGGCTTTAAAAATGTTCTGTTGTTGATTACTTTGTGATCAGCATCTAGTGGCATCCTGGGGTGCATCAGGAAGAGTGTGACCAGCAGGTGGAGGGAGGTTATCTTGCCCCTCTGCTCTGCCCTGGTGAGGCTCCATCTGGAGCACTGGGACCAGTTCTGGGCTCCCCAGTTCCGGAAGGACAGGGAACTGCTGGAGAGGGGACAGCAGAGAACCACAAAGATTCTGAGGGGCCTGGAGCATCTCCCTTACAAAGAGAGGCTGAGGGACTTGGGTCTTTTTAGTCTGGAGAAGAGAAGACTGAGGGGGGGATCTGATCAACGCCTGTAAATACTTAAAGGGTAGATGTCAAGAGGATGGGGCCGGTCTTTTCTCAGTGGTGCCCAGGGGCAGGACAGGAGGAAATGGGCACAAACCTGAACATAAGAAGTTCCACCTAACCATGAGGAGGCACTTCTTTCCTGTGAGGGTGGCAGAGCCCTGGAAGAGGCTGCCCAGGGAGGTGGTGGAGTCTCCATCTCTGGAGACATTCAAACCTGCCGGGACACGTTCCTGTGGGACCTGCTCTGGGTGGACCTGCTCTGGGTGGACCTGCTCTGGCAGGGGCTTGGAGGAGATGATCTCCAGAGGTCTCTTCCAACCCCATATCATTCTGTGATTCTGTAATGAAGGAAGTGGTGGGCAGACAACCTTTTATAGGTTGAAAAAATAGGACATTTTGCCTTAGAGAGGTGGTCCACCCTCTGATACAGCACATACACTGGGTGGGACAGTTTAAATTCTGCCCGTAGCTTGCGCGCTCCCTGCCTTTCATTTTTCAGGAAGAGTGCTTGGCAGTATCTGTTAAATGAAGTAAATGGATCCCTCCACAGTAAGCTGATTATTTACTGGTTGGTTGGTTCGTTCTTGCTCGTTTATGGATATGCTGCTCAGATCAAGCGGCTTCCTACAGATTGCATAAAACAAATTCTGCGGTCAGCAATGCCAACAGCTTACTGGGTGTATTCCCAACGTCTCTGTTGGCCACACCAAAGCCTCCGTGTTCGTGAAAGGCCTACTTTTTAATTGAATGGGGAGTTTATTTCTCAAGCGCGTTCAGGGCTTGTTCTTTGGAAGCTGTTGAAAGGGTTTTAGATGATGACTAAGCGATGACTTGCTGGGTGAAAGCTGCTCTGAAGTCCCACTCATGAAGTTTATTGTTCGGTAATCTAATGCATAAGGGACTTTGTGATTAATGACACAGACCAGATGTATCCCGTACCTGCTTAATCGGAAAGATATTTTAATCTGTTGCAGTGATTTTCCCCTAAATTTTTCCATAGCAGCGTGTAGCATTTCCTAGGCTCCTCTTGTCTGTTCATTCTTGTATGTTCCTGTGATCTGCAGCGATCTTTCTGGTTTTGTCTTGACCTCTGGAAGAAGGAGTTTGTGTTGCTGGGTTGTCTCAGGTTCCCTTCCTCCTCCTACACCACAAAGGGAGACTTGGTTCTTCTTCAGGTGATCTTCTTCAGGATGGGGGAATGTGAATAGAATAAAACTATTTATGGTTTTCATTATTTTTTTAAATTTATTTTCTTTATTTTTTATTTATGGATAAAACTATTATGGTTTTCCTGATGGAAATCTGTCCTGGCAACACGAGTTGGTGTTGCCCTACAGATGAACCAATTTCGGTGCCAGATAGAGCCGCCTTAGAAATGGCATAGTGGTATCCAGCCCCTCCGTGTGCTCGCACGTCCCCTGCATCTTGGTGGGAGCACTGTGAATAACTTGTGCAGTACAGACAATACTGGGTTTGTGTTGAAATTAAAAAAAAAAAAAGATGTTTATTTGTCCTGAAGGCATCTGGTGTCAGAACACCTCTCTGGGCTGTTGTGGAGTCTCTCTGCTGTGGTTGTCCTTGCCTGGTGCCGGAGCTCGGTGGCTCCCTGGCAGAGCAGGCTGCTTGCCCACTGCTCCTCTGCCGGAGCCGGCCCTTCCCTCTCTCGGCTAAGCTGCTTTAGCAGTCTCTCTCTAGCAACATTACAGATTACCAAGACTTGAAAAACACGCTTCTCTTGTTCTAAGTACGGATATTTTACAAATGCGTAAGTTGAAAAAGTCCAAAGTCTTAAACAGATAATGGTTATTAGAGTTTCTGTGCAACTTGTATCTTTATTTTAGATAAGTGTGTGTCTTTCACATGAGCAAAGGTTTGGGAAAAGAGGCTGGAGCTACAGATAAAAGCACAGAGCTCTTGAATTTATACTTTAAAATATTTGTAACTTACTTTGACATATAATAAATTCTAAAGGTAAGTATTTACATTATGGAGATTTACTGTAGTGTGAAATATTTCGGACAGTAAAAATACTAATGTTTTATTCTGGACTGTCACATCGAGGCAGCATTTGAAAGAGTAATGAAAATACCTAAATGCAGGGGTTCAAATGTGTTCTCTGGTGCCAGCTGGCCGTGTCCTGGGAAGGTGTGTGCCTGTTAAATGCATCCCGGCCGCAGCGTGATTCCACGCTCCTGCTGGCCTCGATACTTACCTGCTTGAAGGGAAAATTCTATATAAGTATAGAAGGTTACCTTTCTGTTATGTCACTTCCATCTTGCCTTTCGCATATTACAAAGGACATGTAGAATAAGATAATGTGATGAAAACTGTGATAAGATAATGAGCCCTCAACATATGAGTTACTAAACGCTTTGTTTGCTTTTGTTTTGTCTTTAGGAGATTCAGTTTTAGAGGTGTGTGGAGGCTGTTACCACTTACCTTAGAATATTCGAATTAGTTACCAGGTAAGTACTGTATTTTTTGATTTTATGTAGCTACAAAAAAAAAAAAAAATATCCATTCATTTAAATGCAAAATAATGCTGAGGAAGCAAAGTTCAAAGTTTCTTATAGAAATCTCTAACATGGCACAAAGCCAAAATTAAAGCACCTCATATTTTTATTGATAGCAAAATCTTGTATATGTTTCTCTCCTCTCCCCTTTAGAAGACTTTTTTGCACCCTAGAAAAATACCAGATTGTGAGAATGACTCTAGATGAGTCGGAGACAGATGGACAGGATGCGGAGGCCAGTGGTGCTATTTTGCTTTTGTGATAAATCAATATTTACTAAAGTGTTTTCTGGCTTGGTGTTTTTATTTAGACTCCTGCTAGTAAATACTTAATTTAGTTTAAGTTTAACACCTGTAGCTAGTCTGCACTGGAAATCTTCGAAAAACTAGTAATCTTAAATTTAACTCGCATTTTATTTTACCACATCGTCAGTAACCAGAAATGATTTCCAGACTGCGAATCTTTCCTAAAATACTTCCTGAAGGCGTATAATAAAACGTCAACTAGACATAGTTTTTGTCAGAGCTGGCAAAACATCATTTCCAAGCCCAGCTCTTCACTCATCTGCTAATATGCTCTTAAAGCTGTCATTGCGGAGGGTTTGAGGGCGTTACGGGTAGTTTGGATTAAGGATCCTTGCAGGGTTGGTGCCTCAGTGGTACCAACCTCTTCCTCCTGCCCAGCAGTGCCAGCGTGGCTCTCAGCTTGGCTTTCCCAGCCCTCTTCCTTCTTACCTGCTCCTCTCAGGGATTTCTCTGTTCTCCGTGTTACTGCCGATGGGTGAAAAGACTCAGAAACTGGTTTTGTTCTTCTGGCTTCAACCAAACTCATGTCAATTTGGCTGGAGAGTATCCATTAAGGTTAATGACCCTCCACCCTCCTAAGGTTAATGACCTCCACCTATCAGGAGGTGGTGGATTTTGTCTGTTACAGCAGGATTTCACTTTATGGAACAACTGTTTACAGTCAGATTCCCTTCATTGAAGATAAGACACCTCACTAAAATTGTGAACAGCACATCTTTAAAGGTCTGTGCGTTGGTGTGTGCATTCATGGTGTGGTTTTGCACTTAGGAATAACCAGGTATTAAGAAAATTAAAATTCTGATGCAGACTGTAGCCCAATGTCCTGCCGTAGTAGTAGTAGTATTTTTAAAGTTAACATTGTTTGCCTTCCTCTGCCCCTTCTGATTTTTATCAGTGGAGGTGAACAGCCACAACTCTTTTAAAAGCAGTCTTTCCTCCAGAGAGAAATTCGAGTGAGCGGCTGTGCCTTTGTGACTTGCATAGGAAAATAGACAAAATCAATTGGGTATGGGACAAGCGATATTTTAGGCCACTTGGTACTTGACAGTTTCCGCAGGTTTGTTAGTGAATAAATATTTAATGCTTCAGCCTTGAAGTGAAACGAAAAGTACCGCTGTTAGCCTGCGTTTGGACACTGAAATGTTGTTGATTGAATGTGTCCCTTGATTGAGTGTGTCCCTCGAATTCGCCCTCCATCACTTCACTGGTGCCAGGCGGTTCTTTCTCACAGGGATCCGACTCCTGGGATTCAGTGTTGTTGCAGCCTCCGCTCCCCACAGCGTCAGTAACCTCCCTCCTGCCACACTCCTGAGTGTGTTTTCTTGGAAAAGCTTGGAAAAGTTAAATTTTTGCAGCATCTTGCGGCGGGGTCAGATAAGTTTTGTCCTCCCTGCCTGCTTCTGCTCTCACCCTTCCTGGTGCTGGCATTCATTGGGATGTTCCCTGAGTATTTAACTCCTTAAACTGGCAGAGAACTATTCATTTTTTCTAGTCTGTTTGCCATTTTAATGAGTTAAATAAACTTATGAAAGGATCAGCAGAGCTGGCAGAAACTAAGATATCACCAGTTTCATGAAACTCAGTAGGATTCTGTTGGGAAGCTAGAAAGAAAATTAGTCTTTCTAAGGTTGGGTTTACCGTTGATTTATTTAAAATGTTAAGGCTGGCTGCTGTATCCCCTGTCAGCTTTAATCTAAGTCTTTTCAGCAAGGTGGTACCGATGACACTTACCTGGTCATGCTGAGAACAGTTGCGTTTTCTGGTAAAGCTGAGAAACACAGGATGTTCTGGTGCACAGACGGTTAAAAACTGTGCTGTTTAATCCAGGGGATTACCTTTCTTCAGAGCCTTCTGAGAGAAACCTCTTCAGGGCATCCTGCTCAGTTAGAATACATAGCAGATGGTTTGTTGCTGCTGAATACAACGCTTTGAAAATACAGAGCAGCTTTCAGTATTGTGAATTAGAGCCACTTGTAAAAACAGTAGGATAGATAATATCCTGGTTTGTGAGGTTCTCTGAATTTAAATAACGTGCACCTTTATTGTCTGTTCCATATTTGAAAAGCCAAAGGTTGCGTTCCTAGTAATAAGACTCTCCTGTTCCCTTAAATAACAAACTTCCCAGATGAATTCCCATTACCACCTTGTCCTCCACTCTTCTGCCAAGGTCAGCGTCTCCATTTCATGCCAGTTTTGGGAAATAAACGCAGACACCCCATTACACCGAGCTGCAGATGCCCCAAACTGTTCAGATTGAAGCGATTAAAGATTGCAGCAGTGTGGAATTTTATTCCTGTGCCTGTCTCTGTTCTTGACAGGCAGCCTGCAGACTGATAAACATCGCCTGGATCAAATTCAATTCGTTTTTATTAAACAAATTGGCCCTAATTTAACAGTGGAGATTTTATTAAGCAGAACACAGTGTATACCTACGATCTGCAGCATCTGTGCACCAGGGGCACGTTGGGTTGGTTTTAAAGGAAGCTTGTTCATGCTTAAATAGAGCTGCAGACTTTAAACACCACAAAGGTTCATAATGCCCTCGAAGCTCCAGTTTGAAGCAATACCTTTGGAAGAGCTAAATTAACATGTACAATCTTAACCATGATGGTTTGGGTTGGGTTTTTTTTTCCCCTCCTGACTTCAGATTCATCCCCCAGGTCCCTGGCAAGGAGCGATAGTGATGGACCTGCTCCCCTTGGGTGCTGCTGATGGGTGACTGGTGTGACAGAGCTGTGGGAGAGGGTTTCTCTCCTTGGGGGGCTGCGAGGACGTGGTGATGGTGGTGGGAGAGCAGGAGAAGCTGCACAGGGAGCCAGGGCAGCGGTCGGAGCAGGACCCTGCGATTAGCTAGATTACCAGAGAGACGTCAGGATCATCAGTCTTTGACCTCAGCACCAGGACCGCTGGGGTGGAGGGGGGTGGGAGGCTGCGGATGGGAAAAAGCCATTGTGGGGGGGTTGTGCCTGGTGTATCCCCGGATTTGGGATTTCTTTCCTGAAATACTTTTTTTTTTTCCTTTCATGGAATCACGTTGGGTCCAAGTAAATGAATCAATTTTATTGAACGCTGCAAGCCGCAATACTTTTCCTCTCCTACAGAAACCTTTCGGTAGCTGAACAGTCTCCTTTAAAGGAAAATAAAAGATTTTTTTCTCTCTCTGCCTACACATTCACCTTCCAGATTTGGGCTGTATTTTGAATTCTTAGCCAACGCAGTAGGGCTTAGACCTTTTGTTACTGTTAATAATGATTTATAGCTTCCTTATTAGGTAGCCTTTAATTAAACTTACCAGATCTGCCAAAGAAGGAAGTTAGGTGAGGGCTTGCTGGTTTAGCCGGTGTATTCCAGTCAAAGAAACTGGTGATAGTGCCCGGTGTTGAACAAATCTAAAGTTGGGGAGGCCAAATGTGGGAGAGTAGTTAAGGGTGGGCTCCGAGATGGACAAAAAAGTTGTAATGTCTCTGTCCACATCCTTCCACGCTTGTGTGGGTGTGTGACGATACCCACGTGTGGGCACAAAGAGAACGGTGGGTTCTGTGAAGCGTCACCGACGCTGTGAGGTCACGCCAAGGACCAGGCGGCACAAGATGCGGCGTCCCAGGGTGTTTCTTTCAGGTAGCCTTTCAAAAGCTGACATTCTTAACTGCATTATATAAGACAAAGGGTTAAATTAGAAAGTCTGGTGCTTTAAATATCTTTTTCAAAGGCCACATAATCTGGTGTAGGCTAGCTGTAATGACATAATCCAAAAATAGCTGTTAGTCTTCTCCTCGATGCTCATCCTTGCTGCGGTTCTGCAGCTAAAGAATGGCAAGGGCTAATCTGCTAAAGGATGCGAGAGGGCACAGCCCTCTCTGTCCATGGCACGGCACAGGGGGGAGACCTCTAGGGTCTTCCACATGGGAATTTGGAGCAGGAGGTTAATTCACGTTCAAGTGGCATGATTTTAACTAGAGTACGTGTTATATGTTTGATCCACAGCTTTAAATTATGAGAGGGGAGATCTCCTCCTCTCTCAGTGGGCAGGCATCCCCTCTTCCATAGTGGGATGCGCGGGCGTAGTCAAACTGGATTTTCCTAAAGGATTCTGCTCAGGCTGGTGGCAGGGATAAGGTGGGAGGCTGAGGTTTTGGGAGCTGCATGGAGGTTTGGGTGGTTTTTTAACGTAACAGAATGTCTGCAGTTTGAAAATGCAAACGAAATTACTTATCCCTTTGCAAGTGTGGTGCGAAAAGGCAGCCTCCATGTAATGGCAACCTTATTTGTTGTCAAGTTGGTTTTGTAGGTATTATCAGAAATAAATTATCACAATATTAAAACTAAGAAAGAAGATGAAGTAGCTTCTAGCTCAGCTGGTGATTTGGGCTTTTTGGAAAGAAGAGTTGCGTATATAAAGTAGTGATTCTAGGGTGTTCTAGAGTGCCTGGTAGGTACTTTTTCTTGTGCTGAAACACATTTTCATGTGCTGAAAGTGTAATAGTTGTTTTCACTGATAATTCACTGAGTTTTGTAACTTTTTAACTTCCACATATGTTAACAGCTTTTTCTTCTCAAAGCACATTTTTAAACCTTATAAAAGATGATCTTTCGCGTAGAAACTCCGGTTTCAAGGCTGATACCATTAATGAGGTCTATGTTCTTCTTTGTTGAAGGATTTCTTAATCTCTTTTTTGGCAGGGGCTGGTTCTCTCCTCAGGTTAGTTCGAGATGGCAGACCAGAGGCAACGCTCGCTCTCTACCTCTGGAGAGTCGTTATACCACGTGCTAGGCCTGGACAAGAATGCCACTTCCGATGATATCAAAAAGTCATACAGGTAAAGGTTCTCATTTTATGCCCGTTGTCCATAGCACAAATAGCTTTAATGAAGCGTGCAACAGATGGCATATTTATCCATAGGCTCCGGCTGGTTTATCTAACCTTTTGCAAGACAAACATGTAAGAAAACCAGATGAAAGCATGATTAATTCTTGCAAAAATTGGTGTGAAAACATGCCTAGGCTTTGTATATACGTGCTGGGCGCTGTTAAATTTTTACATCTTAGCTCCAGTAGGTTAAACTCTCAAATACACACTATCAGTCTGAAAGGTCTTTATCTAAAGTTGAGCAGAGTTTTAAGACAGAGTGATCAGAATTAAATTCTTCACGTGACGTAGCCTTGTGTCTGGCTCACAGAGACCACGGGTGTGCGGTATTGCCCATCATCCTCCATCACTTCCAATTTCGGCACAGTGAGGTATAAGCTAAAGATGCAAATCAGGATGAAAACTCAGTATCAACAATGATTTTTTTTTTTTCTAAAAATCCATTCGGAATTTCTTATTGCATGTGGAGTTACTATTTTTAAAGGAGGATTTCTTTACTTTGTTTAATTTGTTAGACACATGAAATGGCTTCACATTGACCAGATAAAAACAAAAAACCAAACAACAAAGTCCTGTAGCATCCTCCCTTCCTACATTCCCCCAAAATCTGCCGATATGTGATTGCTTCTTCATGTTAAGCGTGAGGTACAGGTGTTTCACAAGTGGCAGTGTGCTCAGCGTTACACTAGGGGTCAGCAGTGATCTTTACTTGAGGATACTCATGTGGAAAGTCGTTTTCTTTTAGCCTTTAACATTTACCAGAACTTTTTCCCTTTCAAAGTTACATTTTAAGACCGATGGCAGCTACATGGTGAAGTCTCTGAATAAACTGCATCCACAGATTCTCAAAAATTAGCTCTGTCTTCCTGAAACCTCTAAGTGGAAGTTTGAATCTGTGATATTCCAGCCTTAGCAACTAGAAAATAATTTTATCTTCTTGGGAGAAAAACTGCAACAATTTTTCCTTTGGAGGAAGGACCCAACTAGATCCTAGGGTGAAACGTGTCTGCTTCATACTTACCTGAACCTTCATCTCATCTTCTTACCTCTGCTGCTCCTTTGCAAAAGAAGGACTCGGTCACCTCTTGTTTTCATTCCCTTTGCTGGCCTGGGGGCTGTGGGGTTTGTGTACGTGTAGGAAATGGGAAATGAAAAATATTTACCTATTGCAGCCTGATAGTAGGTAAGCCCTTTCCAGGTTTGTATAACTTCCCTCTAATTATAAAAACTCCAATTATTTCAGTCCTTGCCGAGGCTACGGCATTACCGGCAGCCGTGGATGTTATTTACCCGAGCAGCAGCGTTTACAGCCTGAGTGTTTCAAGTGCACACTCCATGTATTGTTTGAATGCTGTGAGGTATTTGCGTGTGTGCCCAAACGTGCGCTTGCACAAACCTTGATTTTGCTTGTCTAAGTATTTCCTCACTCTGAAGTTTTCGTGCAAACGTCTGCAGGCTTCTAGTGTATTTCTCAAATCTGGGACTTTGCGGCAATTTTCTGTAGGAGGACAAGTACCTTTTTTGATGGAAGAGAACTGTTAACACACAATTCTGTGTCATATTTCTACTTGGGAGCACAAATGGCAAAAGAGCATTTTCTTCTGTTTATAACTAGGTGTTTGGACAGTTATTTCTACTGGTTTCTGTAAATCACCCGGGCCATGTCAGAACTAGCAAATTTACCGATGTTTCATCTGATTTTTGGGTGTATGTTCAGAGACCTCCGGGGACTGTAAACCGCTGTCATTTAATTGTAAGAGATCTCGTATGGTTAGGGGAGGGAGGGAGGGAGGTTGGGATTTCCTGATGCCTTGAAACTCTGAAGCTTTTTTCCGTTCTAGAAAGCCTTGAACTGAAAAGTGCTTTGTTCCTGCACAGGAATTGGTGAATTAACCACAAGTCATTGTCGTCTCTATTTTTGTGCTCAGACGCTGCAGATCAGCTGTGGCAGCTTGCATTTATTTATTCTCTGGTGCTGCACCTTAGACACCTTAGACTTGTGTGTCTTTGTTAGCCTGGTCTTTGCTTTAGCAGAAGCAAGACTTACTGGTGGAAACTGCTGGAACTGAGGGGTTAAAAAAAAAAAAAAGCACTGCTTTTCTTCAATGTGTCTCTTTTTTTCCATTGGATTTCTGAGGACAAATCCAGCAGTCTGGAGTCAGTCCTGTGGAGAAATCTAGACGGTGCTGTAGCCTTTTGTTATCATCTAAGGAAGAATCATCAGGGAAGTTGAATCACAGGTGAAGGGAACCAGCTGGAACTTGAAAGTCTCCTTTGAGTGACAGGCTGTGGTGTTAAAAAAAAAAATAAATCAAAAAACCCAGGAACCGAAATCCCTGTTTTTAATCTATAACGATCTCTTTTTTTCTTTCTGCAGGAAACTTGCATTGAAATATCATCCTGATAAAAACCCCGATAATCCAGAAGCGGCAGAAAAATTTAAAGAAATCAATAATGCACACGCAATATTGACCGATGCCACAAAGCGAAACATTTATGATAAGTATGGGTCTCTGGGTCTGTACGTAGCAGAACAGTTTGGGGAAGAAAATGTGAACACGTACTTCGTGCTATCCAGCTGGTGGGCGAAGGTAAACAAAACTGCCAAGAGAATTTGTTCTGGATTAGCATTTGAAACTCTTCAAAAGCTCCATTTGATAATCGTGCTTGGTTTGACGTTTGGAAATTGCTGAATCTCTGACAGCTGGTGGTTTATCCTTCTCTTACTGTTTTGCAGTCTCTGGTTCAGAAGTATTTTTGCATTATCACAGTGATACAGGTCTAATAAGAAAAACTTACATTACTAAGAGACCTTGGACCCTTCTAGCAGTGATGAGGGTTTGGGCGTTATTCTCTTTGGCAATATCTGATAAATGATGTTATAAAAGGAGTTCTGACTGTGAACGTGAACTCATGCAGGAGATCCTGGTTAGAAGTTTGCTTACATACTCACTGAATTAATGTCAGTGCTTCAACTTTCTATTATTTGAGAGACTCCAGGTTATTTGCTTACTTGCCCATCCTTGGTTTTTCTGGGCAGCAGAGGGCCTATCACCAGCACTCCAAAATCACACTGCCAGCTCCTCTTTCCTCACACATACTTTCCAACAGCTTTTTGCCCTCATTGCATGTAACAATCATTGTATAGACACCTTCTTCGAGTCTTCTGCCAATAGCAAGGGATTACTATATTTTACTGGACTCAAATGATTTTTAAGCATAATTTGCTGCTTTCTTTTTAAGTAATACATTTGAAAATCACTGTATTCACTCAAAAGTGCAAAAGACCTCTAGATTGCATTACACATTTTTCATACTAAAACTGTCCAGGCTCTTGCGTTTCGGAGTTCATGCGAATGCAGTCTGTTTGTGCAGAAAGTAGTAAGTAAAAGATGACGTGAGTATGAAACTGAAGCATGAAATCATAACTGCACCAGCTTACTTAGTGATTGAGGTTGTTCACAGTGCATTGTGGCTCCTTAAAACCTTCCTTGTCTTGACATTTAGTTTCACTGGTCAATTTTTCTACCCTTTGCCAGTGTCATCTCTATCTCATGATTCCCCTGCAATAAGAGAATTGGAACATTGCCGTGCTGGTTTGCCATTTATAAAATGATTTTTTTTTCAAACAAATACACAGTGACCTGTGTGAAAATTTTAATTTTGCTTATTTTTCACTGTGATAAGCACCTGGCAGACGTGGTTTGCTTTGAGTTGCCTTGGTAGCACCCAACCTCAGCACCTGAACTTCATTGTGGGGCTGAGCTTTGCAGCTGTGCCCACAGCCTTGGGTAGGTCGAGGTCCCTGCTGTGGGTGCATTGTGACCTGGAAGTCTGCTAACCAGTGTGAGTCCTTTCAGGTTTATTTATGCAAGTTACAGTCTGTCCTAAACTATTGTACCTCCAGATTTTAACACAGATACACTTCTTAGTTCTGTGTCTTCTTCCAGATGTAGCAGAATAGTCCACTTCAACCAAAATTGTAGGAATTCTTCAAGTAAACCAGGTTGGCAGTATTCACCTCAGCGTAAAATGTTGAGAGCCGTAGCCAGTTTTGAACATATTTTTAAATATTTCTTGGTGATGAAGTAGCAAACTGTAGCTCTGTCTCTACGTGGCTCTAATTTTGGTCTCTGCTTTCCGTATCCGAGTTGCTCAGACTTGATGGTCGTGGCTGGTGGGCACAGGTTCTGAGTATTTCTTTGCCTCCTGTCCTCTGCAGGCCTTGTTCGTGTTCTGTGGGCTCATCACAGGCTGCTACTGCTGCTGCTGTCTGTGCTGCTGCTGTAACTGCTGCTGCGGGAAGTGTAAACCCAAACCTCCCGAAGGGGACGAGCAGGAGTACTACGTCTCTCCAGAGGACTTGGAGGCACAGTTGCAGTCAGATGAAAGGGGTAGGTAACAACGCTGGGAGGTTTCCTTCCAGTCCCTAAGGGGGCTACAGGAGAGGTGGGGAGGGACTCTTGATCAGGGAGGGAAGCCATAGGACGAGGGGGAATGGCTTTAAACTGAAAGAGGGGAGATTTAGATCAGATATTAGGAAGAAATTCTCTGCTGTGAGGGTGGTGAGAGCCTGGCCCAGGTTGCCCAGAGGAGCTGTGGCTGCCCCATCCCTGGAGGGGGTCAAGGCCAGGCTGGATGGGGCTTGGAGCAACCTGGTCTGGTGGGAGGTGTCCCTGCCCAGGGCAGGGGTAGGAACTGGATGATCTTTAATGTCCCTTCCACCCCAAACCATTCTATGATTCTAGAACAAGCGTGAGCCTCTGAGCGAGAGGTTTAGTGTGCGGGGCAGGGGGCAGTGCTTGGTGTGGAGAGACCAGCACAGGTCTGTGGTTGTAGCTGATGGTGAGGGGATACTGGTGGCACAAGAGTTATGTGGGTCACACTAACGCCGGGGACATAGCTGCTGAAAACTCCCAGAGGGTCTTCACTGAACTTGGTGGGGTCAGCTTCAGAGCAGTGGGTGACCATCATTGAGCTTCCTTCCCACACGGCTGGAGTAAGATACCAGCCAGATATGGGTAATTCTAGAAAGGGGCTTTTTTACCGCAAAACACGGAGAGTGCCAAGGTGGTTTTGTTAACTGCGTCAGGCACAGAGGAAATGGGACTGCTGCCCTAGTAGCTCTACCTAATGCTGTTTGTGAAGATACACTGCTATTTCTGTAGAATTAAACCCATCATTTAAAAAAATTGTAGAGCCTTGTGTATGCCCTGATCATGTTTTTAACGGGCATTGCTGGATGGTGGACGAGGATCAGCTGCTCTCACCTGAAGAAGGAAATATAATAAATATTCTATGCCTAGACTTCAGTTGACTGAAAAACTGTAAATTAACATCATGCTCTTGGAGGAGCATAAAATTGTGTCATCAAAGTGTGGTAGGGAGGTGTAACTTCTGTTTTGACTTGTTGTGCTAAACCTCTTTTGTCTTCGCTTTCCAGAGGCCTCAGATGCACCTATTGTGATACAGCCAGCATCAGCCACAGAGACGACCCAGCTCACAGCCGACTCTCACCCCAGCTACCACACTGATGGATTTAATTAAGTTAAGGAAACACTATAATTAGAATGGATAACAAAAA
>VXAK01014001.1:0-35428 GCA_013399435.1 Arenaria interpres | reverse complement strand
TTTTTTTTTTTTCCTTTTTAAAAATGGGGATTATGTTTCCCCTTTTCCAGTCAGCATTTGACTGGACTTCCAGTCACTTCATTTGACTGCCATGACTTCTCAAATATGATGGCTGGTGGCTTGGCATCTTCATCTCCATCCTCTCTCTATTTAGCTGAACACTTAAGGGATAGGGGGCCATGGCAGCAGGTTCCTGCCCAGTGCAGCAGGCTCATCTCCTCTGTGACTACCCAACTTTCCCAGGTGTCCTTGTATAATAGGTACACGGCTAAGGCTCTGAAGTGAAACCAAACAATAAGGTGGACGATGGTTCAACTAGGTTGGAGTTGCTGCTGAGGTTAGGTCAGCCTACATCAAAACCACTTCAATAAAATCAAAAAGACAGCTCATTGTCATAGGAGACTCTCCTGAGAGGAACAGAAGACCCCATACACAGATCAGACCCACTTCTTAGGGAAGTATGCTGCCTCTCTGGGGCCTAGGTTAAAGATGTGATGAGAAAATTTGCTACTCTGGTACAGCCCTCAGATTATTATCTATATTATTCTTCATGTAGGCAGTGATAAAGCTACAAGAAGAAGTCCAAGAGAGATCAAAAGATATTTGGGACGACCGGTTAAGGGATCAGGAGCACAAGTAGTGTTCTCCTTTATCCTTCCAGTTGCAGGGGATTATGAGGGAAGAAACAGGAAGAACCAGCAGATCAATATCTGGCTCTGAGCCCAGGGTCAGCAGCAGAATTTCGAGTTTTTTAATCATGAGTTGGTCTACATGAGGTCAGGCCTGCTGGCAACAGATGAGGCACACCGCCCTCAAAGTGGGGAAAAGGATCTTTGCAGGGGAGCTAGTAGGACTCACTGAAAGAGCTTTAAACTAGATTTGTAGGGGGAAGAGGACAAAACCAGGCTCACGAGGGACAACCCTGGGGGCAGCCTGCCAATGTTTGAGGGACAGTGTCCTAACAAGGTCCTTCAGTCTGCCGTCTCAATGGAGGTAGGAGATGGAGGTCCATGTAGCATCAAAAATGCAAGGGTTATTGATGTGTTAGAAACCATGAAAGTACCTGAGAAGGGTCATGTAGGAATTAGGGCTTCTCCCAGCAAAATGGTGGCAGGACCATTAGCCCAACTGAAGCATGTCTACACCAATGCACACAGCATGGACAACAAACAAGAGGAGCCAGAGATGTCGTGCAGCTTGAAAACAATGATATAGCTGCAATGACAGAAACATGGTGGGATGACTCACAAAACTGGAGTGCTGTAATGGATAGCCAGAAACTCTTCAGAAAGGATAAGCAAGGAAGAAGAGGCAGTGGGGTAGTTAGGGACAGTTTGGACTGTCTACAGCTTGATGATGGTCAAGTGTTTACTGGTAAGAAGCAAGGTGAAGGCCAACAAGGCAGATAGTATGGTGGGAGTCTATTATAGACCATCCCAACCAGGATGAAGAGGCAGACAAAATATTCAATAAGCAGCTGAGAGAAGTCTCAATCACTAGACCTTGCTCTTCTGGGGAACTTCAGCTTACAAGATGCCTGCTGGAAATGCAGTACAGCAGAGAGGAAACAGCCTAAAAGGTTCCTGGGGTGTATTGAAGACAGCTTCTTCACACAGCTGGTCTGGTCAGTGAGCCAACTAGGGAAGACACCCCACTGGACTTGTTGTTTGCAAACAGAGGACATGCGAGTAATGTGATGGCTGGAGGCCATCTCGGGCATAGCGATCATGAAATGATAGATTTTTTGATTCTCAGAGAAGCAAGTGTGGGGGGTAGCAAAGCTGCCACCTTGGACTTCTGGAGAGCAGACTTTGGCTTGTTTAGGAGCCTGGTTGATAGACTCCCTTGGGAGACAGTCCTGAAGAGCAAGGGAGTCCAGGAAGGCTGGATGTTATTCAAGAAGTGACTGACATCACCTACCTGGACTTCTGCAAAGCATTTGACGCTGTCCCACATAATATCCTTGTCTCTAAATTGGAGAGACATGGATTTGATAGATAGATCACTCAGTGGATAAGGAACTGGCTGGATAGCCACGTTCAAAGGGTTGTGGTCAACAGCTCAGTGGCGTTCGTCAGGGATTGGTGATAGGACTGGTGCTGTTTAACATCTTTGTCACAGACAAAATCCCATGGACAGTAGGATTGACTGGACCCTCAGCAACTTTACCAACACCACCAAGCTGTGTGGTGCAGTGGAGGAGAGAGATGCCATCCAGATGGACCTGGACAGGCTTGAGAGGTGGCTCCATGCAAATCTCATGAAGTTCAACAAGGCCCAGTGCGAGGTCCCACACCTGGGGCAATCCCAAGCACAGGCTGTGTGGAGAATGGATTGAGAGTAGCCCTGAGGAGAAGGGCTTTGTGTTGGTCAATGAGAAGCTCAACAACGGGAAACCTGATTCAAAGGCTGCTAAAATTCAATTGAGCCATTATGCAGACTTCAAGGGGCTTTGAAACAGAACATCAGGGATTACCGCAACTTTTACTACAATTGCTTTTACAACAATAAAACTACATGATAGTAATACTCTCTACTTGCCTTGCACACCCTCATATACCTAAGGCCTTAAAATTATCTGTTGTTGGCTGTTCCCAATGGCACAGCTTGCAGCACTTCTCTAGATGTCAGATATCCATGTGCAAGTGATGCTAAGGATACTGCAGCAGACTGAAAAGACTTTAGAAGAACAATTTAAAAAATGCCTTTTCTAAGGTTTAGTGTTCATCAGTATTTTGCCCAGTGCATTCATTCTTCAAGCCTTTAAAACAATGCCATCTGTCATGATGCTGTATTTCTTGAATTTGCATCAAGAAGGACGGGATATATTTGAAAGCACCAACAGTTCAACTCGGATGTCGCACCTCAATATTTGTGCAACAACAGACCTCAGAAAATAATTCAGAAGAATCATGATGCCCATTAAGTGTTATTTTTTGGTGTTTTTTTTTTTCTTGTTTGTTTGGGTTTTTTTGAAGGTACTCTTGCTACAATATCACACATTTATGTAAAATACATTCCTGCCAGAGAAGGACAAGCACACTCTTCAGATGGAGCAGGTCCTCTGTTTATAACTTCCTTTTAATTGCATTCATAAACTGATGAAAGACAAACTAATTTTCAGGGAGCCATAAGCAAGCAGGCTGTGAGTAGCAAAGTAATTTGAGAGGGGACAAATATGCATCTACTGCTGAAATTGCTGCTCTTCTGCAAGGAAAGCTGAATGAATAATGCTCTTAAATTAGTGAACACCACTCTCGCACAAGGCTGGAAGAGATCAAGCCATCTCCAGTCAGCATGAACATGACTACCAACAATTGTGGTGGAAAGTGTCACACGAAACACCCTGCACAGAAAGGGTGGCAGTTTACCAAGGTGCATTTCCTTGCAAGTTTGGAAAAAACAAACCAACCAAGAAAACCCCACAAAAACGAAAATGTGTTTTGCTGCACGTAGCATCCAACATGAGAGCACCCAACACAAAAAAGCACGCAGAAGAGCAAGCAGGAGTCTGTAACAAGTCAGTGAGGTCATGCGCTTGGAAGCAGAGAGACACAGGCTGCACTGACTGCTCCAAAAAAAAATATAAAATCACTTTATACATCTTTAATAACTTATAAATAAACCAGCATATGAACAGGGACTGAAATTGAGGTCCTCTGCCTCAGAGGAGTGCCTGAAGCACTAGCAGTTTTCATCTCCAACTGACCCCACACACGCTCATGTGGTTACCTGGCCGGGGTGCAGGTTGTACTTAGCCCTCCTGAACACAAGGGTAAGGCACTGATGTCCCAGGCAAGGGGATATTTCCTTCACATCCCTTTTCTGCAACCCAAATCAGCTACTTCAGTAACAATCTGGGTTTCCCAACCTCTCTGGGGGTGGACTGGGTGCAAAATCAAGCCTCCAGCTGGCAGGTTCAGCACATGGGGACTCACCAGTGTTGTGCTGACCCAGCTGGAGATGCAAGCGACCCCCAGAGGAAGAGGTGTTTGAGGAACACAAGGGTGGGACCACAGTTCCATTCCAAAATGGCTTTGCTCCCCATCACAATTTTGTGAAAATACCACTTGTTCAGCTTTAAGGACAGAGCAATTAAGTGCTTTTACTAGCCCAACGTAGAGCATTCTTACTGAGGCCAAGGCCATTTTCTGATGCATAAAATAGTGAGCTAAAAATGACCGAGTTTTAAATCAAAACAAAATTCACTACCCAGTACTACCGCATAAACTGCAACTTTTATGCTGTGTCTTAAATATTTATGTTAAAACAGATGGAAAACTCTGTTTGACTGAGAAAGTTCTCCTCCTCTTCAATCTCAGAGGTGAGCTTCAGGTTTGCAAGTAGTTTTCCACCTCTCCAGAGAAGAAAAACAGAAGAATCACTGAACACAGTTAAAGACCACTCAGAGCACCAAGTGTTACCTGATAACGCATGAACAGCACATGCCGGACAGACACAGGGCTGGTGCTCCCTCTAACTCACAACCAGCTTGATGCTGCACAGGACAACACCAACACAAATACTGGCTGCCTCCCCTCAAAATCACCCTGCCTGGTCCAAATCTACTCGTAGCACTCCTCTCTAGACTCTATCCTCTCTATTCACCAAGACAAGTTTGCTAAAACCAGTATGATCCTTCCCTGGAATGTCATAGAATCATAGAATGGTTTGGGTTGGAAGGGACCTTAAAGATCACAGAGTTCCAACCCCCCTGCCCTGGGCAGGGACACCTCCCACCAGACCAGGTTGCTCCAAGCCCCATCCAGCCTGGCCTTGAACCCCTCCAGGGATGGGGCAGCCACAGCTTCTCTGGGCAACCTGGGCCAGTGCCTCACCACCCTCACAGCAAAGAATTTTTTCCTAATATTTAATCTAAATCTCCCCTCTTCCAATTTAAAACCGTTCCCCCTTGTCCTGTCCCTGCAATCCCTGACAAAGAGTCCCTCCCCAGCTCTCCTGTAGCTCCCTTCAGATATTGGAAGGCTCCTCCAAGGTCTCCCCGGAGCCTTCTCTTCTCCAGGCTGAACCACCCCAGCTCTCTCAGCCTGTCTTCACAGCAGAGATGCTCCATCCCTCTGAGCATCTTCATGGCCCTCCGCTGGACCCGTTCCAACAGGTCCATGTCCTTCCTGTGCTGAGGGCTCCAGAGCTGGACAGAGTACTCCAGGTGGGTTGCATTGACTTAAATCCAGGAAGACAGGTTTGTCCACCAGGGCAGGAGAGGAACAGTTGGGACCACCAGATATTTAGGTGAACTAGGAGCAAGGGGAGGGGAGGGAGGGAAGTGCATTTTTGACCTTTAGACTTGGCACTGGAGCAGCAATCTCACACTGCAGTTTCTCACCATCACATTTGACCCACCAACCATCCAACTCCAGTGAACAAAGAGCTATTTTAACAAAAGAGGAGCACTTCAGAGAAAACCCGCCCTATACCATGGAACAACTTATACCAGGTTGACCACATAGCTGCATCCTTGAGCTAAAGGGTCACATTTATCTACTCATGTCCCTCTTTTCACCCAAGCTACAGCACTAAAAAAAAAACCAACCACGACACACCAAGACCATGCACAGCACTTGCCTCGGGATCCCTCTTAACACATCTCTGGCCATAAAGATTTTGTTGGGGTTTTTTTGGTTTGGTTTGGCTTTTTTTCAATTGGTAGTAGTTAACCTTTTCTAGTTACATCTGTGAATGCAAGCACTGTGCCATGCGGCAGAGCAGCATTTGTGAAGCACATCACCTAAGACTGTACACCTAGAGCAGTGGCAGGAGAGCACCCAGGGGTGTCTGAGGGCATAAAACCTTCTGGGATGGGGCCAACGCACACCTATGGTGGAACCAGACCCCCGGACTCGACTCCCATCTAGAACCAGTTCTGACCCACATTCCTTCTTAAACTGAGATTTAGCTAAAACCATGCTAATCAGCCCACCCAAAACCCACAGATGTGGGAACACAACCAAGCAATCAGGGTGATAATGATCCAGTGTTTGAGCTGGACAGCTGTGGGCTAAGAGACCCTCGCAGGCATGAACACATGATGCACAGTGGTAAGAAAGGCATCTGTAAGCTTTCTTGCTCTCAGCAATTTTCTTTGCTTCCACCAAGCTGAAATTCTTCTTCATGGTTTTCTGACAAGCAGTGGTTCTGTCTGGCTGTTTTAATTTTGGAGAAAATGGACATAACCCCCAGCTACTTTAATCTGGACACACCACTGAAATGAATAGATTTCCATCAATAAATGACTGAATCCTGCAAGTATCTTGTTAGTAAGAGCAAGACTGATTTGCTCTGCGTGAATTCTTACTCACAGCAACCTTTACCAAGCACATGGATGTGCGCCACCACCATTAAACAACTTCCAACCAGGAAGACTTGAACATCTCCAGCTCTAAGTATGAGCCCTACACAGATGCTTTTAATATGATAAAAGTTAACGTGACTGTACTGCAGGTATTCATCACCTACCACAATTAACAGGGAGCTCATGTTAAGTCTCCCCTTTGCACAATATCGTGAAAAAGGAAACTACACAGATGCCCTTTGGCTTGAAACAACAGTATTTGCTACCCACAAATATAAGCATCTGGCAACATACAGACATCGCTGCTCTGTCGGGCTCTGCTGATTTCTGCAGAGAGTCAGAGTCATAAGGAGTGCCTAAGCCATCTCAAGGGATAAATCCCAATCGTTTACTGCAGAGCAATGAAAAGGAAACAGAGTTTTTCTTATCATTAAGATACTATAATCTCTACTGGCCCCCAAAACCCAACAGCAGAACTAACACAAAGCAAAAGGATACCCCTCTTAATATAAATATTGGAAGCACAATAACTTGCTTCCTGGATGTGGCTCATCCTCCATTGTCTGCAAATAGACCTTATTCAATTAAGTAAAATCAGAGTTCCAACTTCTAAAACACTAAAGTCAGGTGAGATGAGTACTATCCTTAAAGCATAATATTCTGGGCTTTAAACTTACATAGGATCTCACAATTACTCCCGAGAGTAATTAGGCTCCCTAGAAACATCTAGTATTTCTTCTTATAACATGAAACCATTGCTCCTTCTAGCCATATCCCCAGCCGGTAGCAGGCAACAGAGCAGAGTCTTAAAATAGATACGGATGTAGGACACATTCTATTTCCCAAGGCAAACTAGGGGCAAAATACCATGACCATTATTAAAAAAAAATAAAATAAATATATAAAAATACACACATAGTAAACTCACAGGAAAGAAACAGGCTAGATGAAGCAGTGGTAGCTTGATGCAGGTACCGTCCAGCTTCTGCATCAACCAACAGAGCAACACCAGCACAAGGACACACTCAAACACCTTCCCAACACACAGAGATGGTACCACACCATACAAACCCCAGGGAAGAGCTCTCCCCTACTCCTCCACATAAGTCCTTAGCTCTGGGCTCTTTGCAAGCTCAGAGGCAGCTGAGTGAGGCACTCCCATTTGGGTACTAATTAGATAAAGCTGAGCTAATTAGAAAAAAGTTGGTGTTCAAGTCAAAAGGGAGCCTAGAGGGTTACAGAAGAGGAAGCTTTAGCGTATTTGTGGATAAATGAGCACTGCTATCCACTGAACAGTTATATCCCTTCTGTGTATGTTTATATCACTTACATAAGCCCACTGGAGTGGCTATTCCTGATGGAAGCAGGTAGGATGTGGGATTGAGGAATTCCCTGTGGCTATGGCTTCTGCAGATGCAGCTCACATGGGTGCACAGAGAGAGGCACCAGCCCATGCACCCAGCAGCTCCACTGGCTCTCTCCGCAGCGTTAGAGACACGGGCAGCTCTGCAAACCGAGCAGGAAGCCAAGCTAGAGTTGCCACTGCTATCGCAGAAGGAGGACCAGGGAGCTGTGTCCAAGCAAAGGCACCTCTGCCTGCAGCAATATGAACCCAAACCACAGCCTCTGCATTTGCTGCTTGCAAAACTGCATGGGAAAACCTTGGTGCTGAAGGCTTCTGCAAACCCACAGTCTCCCCGTGTTGAATCAAGACACCTAAAGCTTCCAGGGTGGTTTTGTGTTCAAGCACCAGCTTTTGTTGAGTTTCCTTTATCATGTTATTCTATGTAAACAACGCATTTCCCAGCGTTGCATCAACATCTCGCACGCCTTGCTGTGTGCAGAGAGCCACTGAGCAGACAACCATGCTGCCCGCATCATGGACACGGCAGAGTCGTAGCAAACAACATGGTTAAACGTTGGCTATCTGGGAAAATAATCAAGAAGAACATGTTTCATTCCAGTGAAATAAATCATATGCGTGATGCACCATGCCCTGCGACCTGCATCTTATTTAAAAGAAAAAAGAAAAAAAAAAAATCAAGAAATTTTATATGTAAGCTACTGAAATCCAAGGATGGGGCTTTTCGCAGAAGCAGCATGTGGGATGCCTGGCAGAAATGCCTAGAAAACCCTACAGGCTGGACAACAGTTGCACAAGTCCTTCTGTGCGTATTATCTTTAACATAGTTTTACTCAAGTATTACACTGCCAGTCTGCATTAATGCCAGAATGTTATTATCTAGGGAAGCCAATCTGACTAAATACCATGCTGCTCTAATGAGCAATTTTTCTGTATTCACCAGCAGTAAGTCTCTGTTATTGAAATGTAGTTCTTCATAATTAGCACCCACTCATCACACTGCTGTGAGCTGGTGTCTGAAAGCAAAAATAAGAAGGGAAGCCCATAAAGCTGGAAGTGCTCCTTCAGTGATATCTGTATTAGGGATAAAGATGCTCTAGGATCCTTTTTAGCATAGCGGAAGGAGAGGGATGGAGAAAGAAGTGAAGGTATTGTCCAAAGGACAGGGAACATCTTAACAGAGTACCGGGCTGAAACAATACAGCTACGCTTTTAAACATGTATCTATAGATACCTATAATATCAGGGCACATCCTCTATTTTCAGCTCTCAGTTGGGTTTCCCCTGTGAGCCAAGAAATCCCAGTGATTTTCCCTCTCCTTGTGATGAGGGTTTTCGGGGGAGACATTAATAAACAAGCCTCTATATTGCACGGTTCACCTACAGACCTCGAGGCAGAGAAAAGTTTGTAAAACCTTGTCTGGAAACAGCAGCTTTAAAAGGCTCTGGCTGCCCGGCCGGCGCGGGTTGTTCTATGGCTCAGAGGCTGGTGCTGGCAACCTGGAGGGTTCTGGTCTCAGGCACCGAATGAAGCAGAACTCTCGTACTCCTCAGCTCTGAGGAACTTTGGAGCCACACTGAAGGATACAAAAGTGCTTCACCTGTGCCACACTGTGAGGGAAAACCAGTCCAAGAAAAAGAAGTACCTGAATCCCTTGGGCTGGTTGGAAGAAGCTCTGGATAACCCGTTGGCACTAGTTCTTGTGTTCTCCTTGCCAACCGCGTGTTTGCGGCTCATACCCTCCCTACCCTTGGTCACTGAATGAAGATACAGAAAATGAAAGTCAAAAATTATGTCATGGATTTTTCCAATTTTTAAAAGAAATTTCTCTTGAGAGAAAGAAACAGCAGCTACAAGAAAATAGAGCACATTTGCAGACAAGTAAGCAAATACTCAACAGTTTAGACATCTTTCCCCCAAAATCCCTGACTAATTAACTACTAAAAAGCTCAGGCTGAGAGGAAATTGTTATGTAACCAAATGTGGTAATCCTCAATAGCACTTAGGAAAAAGAAAAAACCAACCCGATCTAAGATGCTTTTTTATTTCCTAAATTTTAGCTTTGAAACTTCTGTGCGCTGTAACCGCTAGGGCTTAATGCTGAGTTTTGTAGTCAGTCTTCAGGCATTTAAGAAGCTGCTCGACCTGGTGAGCGCAGAAGGCAGCAGGGCTTCCCATGGCGTAGGCCACCTCAGAGCCCTGTCCTTGTCACCTGCCACCCACAGGTCCTTCCTGGGGGTCCTGGAGTCTGCCCAATAGGTGCAGCATTAGTGGGGTGCTGATGCTCTGGTGTGGGGAAACAGGGCAAGCTTCTCCTGCATGGGCCACTTCGAAGAAAACTTAGGGTGTCACTGGCCAAAGCTTTCATATTTTAGGACATGAAGATGTCGGTCTATACTAGGAATGTTGCTAAAGCACGACGTGCAGGGGAGGTCGTGTAGGAGAGGGCCACTCACAGCAGGTTAACTCACTCTGCTTTGGCTCAGCAAGCGATGACAGGACTTAGGGAAGAGAATCCATATCCCTGCCAAAGCATTCGCCTATCAGCAGCTCCATCCGCAAGTAACACACTGAAAATATCGGCTCCCCATTTTCGGTAGTTTTGGCAATCTTCACCCAAAGCCACGCTACCTCAACAGCATCCCCCTCTGCAAACTGAAAATCCAGTGATGGATCAGACGTGAATTCCTTACCCAGCTCCAGGCACAGGGTCTGGTAAGCTGTGAGCTTAGGGAAACCACGCGTAGCGGCTGACAGCTGATACGGCAGGACACGATAAATCCAGTCCCCGTTTAGCCCCTGATCTTCAACATGCATGAGACCATCTGGGCCTGTGCAAGGTGGAAAACATCAGCCCTGGATGGGGGAAATAAATATTTTCCAAATAAAAACTCACTGCATTACAGGCCAGCCTAAATCCCCTCAATAAAGGCCCACTACGGGACATCGCAGTCGTCCCAGTATCCTCCTGCAAGAACTCCTCTCCTGCAGATTAGTGTTATAAAGTTGACAAAAGGGTGAAAGATCATCAAAAATCAAATCAACCTGTTGTTTCTCCCCTCCACGCAACTTTAAAAAAAAGACAGCAAAACACCAAACTCACAGCAGATGATTTCCCTCCTGCAAGAAGTTACGGAGAGGGGGAGAGAGGAGACAGAGGGTCCAAGTGAGGCAGAAGAAATCTGGTGGCATGGCTGACCCCATGGCCAGCACTGAGACATGTAGGGGCCCAGGGCCAAGAGAAGCAGCGCAGGAGGGATGAGACGTGCCCCTCTGATACTGCTGGGATTGGGGAGTGTGCGGGGCATAGCAGGGTGTATCACGGGGCATTTCCACTGAGGTGGTAGGTTGTTAAAACCCCCTTTCCCATGCAATGACTGGATCATGTATAACCCTTGTGGCTCCACAGAAGTTTCACTGGAGGTTTGTGTGTGTTGGCGTGTAGAACACCGTGTAGTAATAGGGACATATTTTTCTCTCTCCCATTCTGCAGTTGTCTCGTGTGAAACCAACGTCCTTGAGTGCCTCCACTGTGCACCCAGCTTTTGGGTTGTACCAAGTATACACCACGCTGCACACAATCCACCATTCTGCTGGCTTTTTTTTTTAATGCTGTCATTTTCACTGTTTTGCCAGACCTCCCACTGTTTTGTGATAACTCCAGACCTCCATGAAGACACACAGCAGCAGGGTTAAGGGAGATACCGTTCTCACACTTCTCTCCTAGAAGGATTAGGAAATTGCTAAAAAACTCTGTGCCTTCCTTCACAACAGCAAAACAGGGGAAAAAGAGGCTGCTTGTGAGTCTGCTCCCAATGGCCACCTGAACCTGATTAGGGTCCTAATCTGAGAAACCATGTGAAAAAAAAAAAGAAAAAATGTTTCTCTCACAGAATCACAGAATCACAGAATCTTCCAGGTTGGAAGGGACCTCAAAGATCATCTTGTCCAACCGTCAACCTAACTGACAAAAATAGACGCCCACACAACATACAAGGAGCATCACCATCACTAAACCATACCTCCCAGCACTACATCAACCCGTCTTTTGAACGCCTCCAGGGATGGGGCCTCAACCCCCTCCCTGGGCAGCCCATTCCAATGGCTGATAACCCTTTCGGTGAAAAAATTTTTCCTAAATTTTTCCTCTCCAGGAACGCAACAGAATTGCTCACTTGTAATGATCACGTTCTGCCTTAACTGAGCTGGAGGAGCTGGTCCTTTATCCTGGTCAGCAGGAACTTTGTGCCCTGAAGATGCAAATCCTTGTTCTGAATGGCCATGATGCAAACCGAAGGAGACACAAGGCAGCACTTGCGCCTGAGACCGTGTCTGCTTTCCCTGCCAATATTAGCTGGTCCATTAGAAGTTGTTATCTCTCCTTACCATTCTGCCTCGCGTATCCTCAGGCTGTCACAGCTGCAATACTGCTATGACTCTGTCAAGCAGCTCTGACAGCCAAGTTTGAGGTGTTAATAATGACATAAAGATTGGGCTGAAGGGGGAGGAAGAGTAAACGCGTTTACTAATCCCTGCACCCTTTTTCCAGTTCTCACTGTGCTTGCTGTAAAACTTCACAGTGATACTGTGATCATTGCACTCGGTGGGAACTCCAGCAGTCTTCAGTGTGGTCGGGATTCACTCATCACTTCTTTCCCAACAAGAGGAGTTTGATCCCTTCCTTCATCCAGATTGTTCCTTCCTTTGCAAAAAAAAAAAAAAAAAAGCTGAAACTCTTCTCTTTTTTTTTTCCCATTTCAGCTACTGAACAAATAAAATCCTTTTCTTATTCAGCTCCCAAAGGCCAGCAAATACCTGCATATACCATGTGCAATCAAACAGCACACAGCTGATAGAGGCACAGTTATCTGGATGGGAAAAGTGTTCACAGAACAGATCTGTCTGTGATGACCTAATGGAATCAGAAGAATGAGAATAAAACTTGTTTTTGGAAGACAAATATCATTCACTCTCCATCACTGTCCTCACCCCAGAATGCAATGTCTGTGATGAGAACCAAGGGTGATACACAAAAGCAAAGAACATCCAATGTATGCAGCAATGGGCACAATAATCTAAAAATAAATGTACCATCCTGAGAGAAAGACATCTGGATCCTCTTAAGAGAGAGGCATGAGCAGTGTTTACTGCAAAGCAATAGTGGCACTTGCAAATGCAAATGTGTGTGTGAATCTGAAAAAGCAACAGACTACAGGAGCAACATGAGTGCGTGGGATGCGACACAGCATTAGCTATATCTGCTTGGGGTTCTTTTTAAGGATGGGGAAAGAAACAGTGAGTTAGTAATGCCAAGGGAATTTATCACACTAAACCTTGTAACTGTAAGGATTGATTCTGGCTTGGGTGTTTGAAAGAAATGAAGAAACCAACCACCCAACTAAATTATTTATCCTAGTTCTACTTGAAGTCAATGTCTGTCATTCCCATCAAATCCTTTGATCATTGTGTTGAGGAGTCAATGAAACTCACCCCTAACAATCTAGATTTAACAGACAATTACAATGAGATACCCTTTAAAAAGGTCAGCCTGGAATGCTTTGTCTGTCTCCTAAAAAGAAACGTGGGAATTTCAAGAGCTCTTCAAAGACTCTGTTGTGCTCGTGAAAAGGAGAGGTGGAGCAGTAAAACCTGTTGTTGCCGATCCAGGTGAGGAGATACCACTGCTCCCCACTTGTGCTCAGCCACCATAGACTGCGAGTTTACTGTCCCATGCAAAGCCAATGGGACATAAGAACTTCACCCGTCTCCACACCACACTGTTCTTAGGATACATAAGTGTAGGATGCTCAAAATAGGTTCACAATAGGTTTCGTCAAATGGACAAGCCTGACTTTCAAGCCATTGCTTCCAAAGAGAAATGCTCTTAAAAATGTAGTGAATAGCTCTGGTGCACATCCAGTGCAATGGTACCTTAAGTCTTTAAAAACACAAGCGCACAATCCATTAACTGTAGTGCACGCACTATTATTAGTAATTGTTTGAATTCCAATAGACCTTAGGGGTCCCAACAGTGACTTATACTCCTGTATGCTGACACTGAGCAAAGAAGACAGTCTTGCCCCAAACAGCTACAGTCTGAAAACACAGAGGCAGAAAGGGAAGGCGAAATGGGGAACACAAAGAAGCCCTGTCAGTGTAATTGGGGCCATTTACTATTTCGGTTACGCGCACCTCAGAGGAAAGATCTCTTGCTACATGTCCATAGACTGCCAATCTCAATAGTGCCTGCACCTTGACTGGTTTTATAAACTAGATATGATAATAGTAAGAGAGACATTTTCTGAGTGTCCTCGGCTGAGACCCATGATTTTCTGAGGGCTGGGCATAAGAATCAAGCACTGCCTTGCTGAAAACATGTTGGCAAGATATTTGCTTAGGAGGGAACTGTATCACCAGTGCCAGACAAAAGGGCTGGGGTTCACTTATAACCAGACACTGAGCAGCCACATCTTTCACAAATGTTCTCCCACTGTTTTCAATACGACCTGCGAAAGGCTTGAACTTTTAAAAAGCTGGGAACTTCATTTGAGTTCCCAAATGGCATATGTACATTTTTAATCTATATCTCCTTTACTATCGTATTGTTAGTTCTGAATAAATTATCCAGAAACCTGGGCCTTTTTATTGTCCCTCATCTGCTTTCTATAAACACGTTCATTGTTTGCATGCAGTCACCAAACACTTAATACTCTCTCTCCTGCAGAGCTATGGCAAATTGTTAGCTTGGAAAATACACGCTACTCATTAGCCGCTGTGGAACTAAACAATTAACTTGCATGGTGTCGTCTCCTTCAGCTGACGATGAGAATAACCAGCAGCAGATTATGAGTAACAAATATCCCTTCTATCAAGGAACTGCTCTGTACAAATGAAGAAAAGCACGGCTTCCACATTGGCGCACTGGAGCCCGGATGATTCCTCTAGCACTTGATCACAACTTAAGCAAACGCTTGAGAGTGTTGCTTTATCCCACCGTCCTGACCGCTTCATTTCAAAACAAAGAAGTTGTCAAAGAAGATGAAAAGAAGCACTGTGAAATCACTTCCAGCTTTGAGACACAGAGCAGAAGACGACTCGATAAAGAAAAGTCTCCCTGTGTTTTCACTCTCAGGCAGGGATCAGGAGAGAGGGATGGGGCCAGGCACCCTGCACACAACGCAGGGCTGCAAACTCTCACGCTGTGCCTGGTTTTGGGAAAGGTGTGTGGCTTTGGACACCCCACTTAATTTCTCCATCTCTTTATTCAGTTGGCCCTGATATTTCCACACCCGCCATGGGAAGAGGCAGCATGTGTGAATTACAGTCCATAGGAAAACGTTGAAGAACCGTACAAACCAGGGAGAGTTGCTTATTTCAAATATAACAAATGCTAGGAAGAAATGAAAAGGCTGCTTCTATCTCCCATCCCTTTCAAAGACGGACATGCACAGTAACACACACTTACTTGCAAGGTAATTACTCGCAGAGTGAATTTGACCTTGCCACAGCACCATAAGATGAAATCTTTAAGTAGGATGCCAGATTGACTGACGTAATGTTTTCTTCCTATTTAAATCCATGAGGGACCATCTCCTTCCGCCAGCAACCCTCCATCCATAAAACGTAACCGATCTTTAGCTTTGCTTTTGCTTTTTTTCTGGTTTCGCATTAAGCTGCTGCGGTGAGCGGAGACGGCCACGTGCTCATCTGCCTGCGCCTCCGCCTTCACTCCGCCGTATCCCAAGTGCCCACAGTCACGCACGGCAATTCCCAGCGCATTTTCAGCCATCCTAAGGTATCCTAAGGATACCTTAACTCACCGGGAAGGTAACCACAAGTTTGAGTTGTGTAACCTCCCGAGTCCAGGAGCGATGCACTAATGCTTTAGGGTGTCTCTGCAGGAGCCCCACCGCAGCACATTGCTTACTGCCTTCCAATAACAGATGGATTTAAATCTGGAGAAGGAACTTTTTTTGTATTTTGATATTTCGCTTTATCGTAATGTCAGCAGCCATTACAACTACGGACTGCAGCATGTCATTGTCCACCTGTAACGCAGCACAGAGTGCCTGATCTTCAGCAGATTATTCCCACTTATGGTGTTAGTCCCAGCCCACAAGCCCCAGGTAAATTGTGTCCCTGTGGACATGGTCTTTGCATCTTGCTGCTCTGTGGCCCCTGGGTCAGTGCCCGGCTCACAGCAGACGTGGCAGTGTAAGAGCAGTGACAGGAGTGTCCCAAGAAGGACCCCTAAAAGTGCACTGGGACACTGCAGGATGCTGACGACCCGTGTGACTCACACGGCTTATGCCAGCAGAGCCACATGCTAAAGATGCATCAAAAGTCTAAGGCATCAACTGGCTACTTTTAACTTTCACCTTGAACTTGAAGAGAAATTACAGATGTTTATGGCTATCAGGATTTGCCTGTGTTCCCTTGAACCAGGAGAAGAGAAGGGCCACTCCTGTTCTTCATGCTGAGGGCAGAAATGGGATGACACGTTGCCGGAAGATGGACTGAAGACACAGCACTAATTCCAACCCGTGTGCACACAATGCGTTCAGCCCAGGAAAGAGCTGCTCCGGGCAGGCAGGCAGGCATGGTTTGATGACAGAAGAAAGGAAAAATCCACCCAGGTATCCTACTAAACCTCCCTCCACAGGCTGTATATCTGGTCACGTATCCCACTTCAGATTTACATACAATCTCAGANCCCAAAAAAAGGATGTTGTTCTGACTTAACAGGGAAGTAAATCCTGACCCGCTCCTTGAAAATTGTTCGGGGGTACCTCCATACAAAAATGTAATGTGTGAAACAGGCCTCAACGACTTATGCATGAGCAGTGCGGTGGTATTTTGCATAAGGAAAGAAGCATCTCGGACAGTTTACACAGCAGCCCACTACCCCCTGGTCTGCTGGAGAGGTCTGCTACTGTTTGAACAAAATGCGTTATTCACCTCCTAAGCGTGGTCAGCACCACAGGCACGTTGTATCGTTCCTCAGGCAAGTAACAGGGCACTCCACGGGCAGAGGCTCTAGAGAAATTATCTCTTTTTGGTTTTCCTACTTGCTTTAGTTTTTCAGCCTCTGTCAGTGGAAACTTTGGATGCCCTGTGCACCAACAACAGGAGTTTTTCTGAATATGCACTGCAGACACATCTGATATTTCTAGATATCTAGGGGCAATGACAGAGCTGTTGCTATAACCTACAGGGAGCCTGTACAAGTGGATCAAATCCCCTAATTCTCTTTGGACAAAATTTCCATGTGAGAAAGAAGGCTCGGCTCAATATATAGATGAGATCTGCCCTCTGTGCAAGCCCTTCTCCAGCAGCCTCTGTCCCCAAGGATCTTGCCCTAATTCTGCCCTAATTACTGAAAGCTGAATGGTGTCTGGGGTCAGGCAGAAAGGATGGCCGGAGGGATCCAGCTGGATTGCTCTGCCCTACATGGCAAAGGGCTCCTGGGAATAAGGAACGCTGGTTGCTATTCCTGGCTCTAGAAAGCAGTAGAGCCTCTCGGTGACGAACAGCACAACCCATGGCAGAGATAAGCAGATGTCGCCTGCTCACTTCAGTGGCCAGCTCACACGTGATTTTATTCTGCATTGGTTTTTAAATAAGGTACTTTGTTGGAAGGACAACTTAAGGCAAGATTTTCTCATTCTTTCCCAGGCATAAATCTTACACTTTAAATAATGAGTTCATCTTTTAAAGAGCTACAGTAGGAGGCTTTAAAATGACTCAATACTGTATTTTGAAAAGAACTCGTGGATCGCTTGTGCCTTAGAGCTATTTATACACTACCTGCCAGGGAAATTCACAGATGAACGAACTAGCAAGAAACATACTATTCAAGAGACAGCTTCTTAGGATGTGGAGTCAAAAAAACCCCACATAATTACATAAGGGTTCTGGTTCAGAGGGCTGTGCTTGCTGGAGAGAAACTACCCAACATAATTTCTCCATGTGCTGCTGACAAGGAGCTTCCTTGGCAGCTTCCCTCCGCCAGAGAAAGTCACTACCAAGCAGGTTTGGAGTCCAGTACATTCTAACAAATTGTTATTGCACCAGCATTATCTGCACTATAGCTGTCATGAAACCAGGTTGCAAAAAAATGGAAAAATGCATATGCACGTATGGTGCGCGGTTCATGGCCCGTAGTTTTTCCTTTCCATGGGTGAACAGTGATAAACAAAAGTGAAAATCCAGCATGCTTCCTTGCGCTCCCCTTAAGAGCGCACCATAAAAGACATCATTTGGAGGGGCATGGCCTCTGTGTGTCCCTTCCCTCGCCCCCAAATAACCTCAAGAATTTCTCCATCGGTGAAAGCTGGATTTAAAAGCGCTTGGTGCAGCCTGCAAAATGCTAGAGCAGCACAGAGGGAAATCTCAGGATAGGCAGAGAGGCAAGACTGAGACACCCAGCTCCAAGATTAAGATGCTGACAGGTGTCTTGGTTTAGGCTCACGTACTTATTTCCACTGGTTTTAACAGCACCAGAATTAATGCAAGGCATGTCTCCAAATCCCCTTTCAGGGTGGTCCTGACAGCCTCAGCCTGGGCTTCCTAATTAGCAGTTCAGTCCCTGCCCAGTGAGAGAAGGCAGGGGCTCTCCCACACATCCACATTTGGCAGAGAGGCAGAGATTAATTTCCTGCTGATGCCAACGCAGAAAGCAGCGTAAGCATCAGCCTGTAACCGAGCTTTCAGCGCAGCACAGTTAAGGGGAAGTGCAAGAGGCACACTGCATTGGTGAAAGGACACCTTTTTGGGGACATCCCCTGGGAGAAGGGGCTCCCCATACCTCCCACTACATTGCAGGGAAGTCCTTGGAGATTTCTTCTTCCTCCTCCTTTTCCTCCTTCTCCTTCTCTTCCCTGCAGGGCAGGGGCTGCAGTAGCCTGGGCTCCCAGGGTACACCCCAGTCCTGAGCCCACCCAGGGCTGCTGTAGATCACAGTTTGGAGACAAAAGCCTCAGGTTTTGTCCTCATTGCCACACTTTCCTCATTTTTCAGTATTTCCTCTGATTTAGGGAAGGGTTGTCACTCTTCACCGTGGATCCCTCTTTCCTTGGTGGTTAAACAGGACAGTTAGGTCCAGGACAGCTGACGGACTGAGAGGCACTGATCCACTTAACTAAGAGTAAAAACCATGCCGTTCACCAGAGCAGCTGCATAAATATTGCATGAGCTGCAGACGCAGAGGTCACCCCTGCATCTTGCTGAGGCAGGCAAGCCTGCTGGACTCACCTCTCCTGATGGGTAGATGGAGGCTTCACTTCCACACACCATTGCCCATGGAGGACGCTCTCCAGGCAGCAGAAATTTCCCTGTGTGGCACAGCCCCAAAACTTTTGTGGTCCTTCCTGTCAGTGGCTCTGAAAATTCCTATTCTCTCAGCCCTTGACTAGAGTTGGGGGGGGGACACGACCCAGATTTACTGGCCTAGCCTTCCCTCCTGGTCCCCCTGGAGAGTAGTTGAGGGTGTTTGCCACTAGGGAGGTTACCAAGGTGCCTGGCATGTTCAGCTGCCTAGAAAAGCTGCCAGTTAAATTTCTCAGGCATCTCTGATGCCCATACAGAGCCATCGGTTTGGGTCTGCCACCCACAGTCGCAGTGAAGTGGGTGGAAGAGGAAAACCAGAGCCAGGACCACCAAGCCCAGCCAGGCTGTGCAGTCCCCTGAGCTGCAATGAAACTCCCATCACAACAAGAACGGTGGTCAAAAGGCACAATGAGGGCAAAACCACAACAAAAATACAAAAGACTTATTTCCACTGTCACCTTTTTTATTACAGTTGTTCAGGTCCTTGCAAGTTGCAGAGGATCTGGCAGAACTGCTGCTGGAAAATACACTTTTTCAATTGAAAAGAGTGGAAAAAACCTCCTGTCTTTGTTTTGTGATCAGCTGGTCCGATTTTGCGTTTGATGGGAATCCTTCTCTCATATAACCCACCCCCACAGCAAACTCTGCAATGGCCGTGTTTTAAAGTCAGCAGGATTATAAACCCACAGGGGTTTATAGCCCCCTTCCTATCTGCACGGCTTCACACTGAATGGCAGGACACCGGCCAAAAAGACAATGAAAAACAGCTAATCTAACATCGTTTCCCTTTAAAAAGGTATTTAAAAAAATTACTTAAAAGCAGCTTCCCATTAACCTAAAAAGGAGCAGTGCACAGGGAATAGATGTTAGTGGCCAACACCGCAGGCTCATCTGCAGGGGCAGGTACCTATGCCCGTGTCTGGGGTCTGCCGGGGAACCGGGCCTGTTTGCACAGAGAGCAGCAGCCCTGGGCCACGCGAGTCCTTGGAAGATTTTCATGATTGACACCAGACATGGCTTCTGAGGATGGCCAAGGGCCAGCCTAATCTCAGCCCCTCGGCATTTTTGTCTTTTGAAAGGTGAACTGCAAAGCAAATGCTTCAAATGCAGAGGAGTACAAAAATAGCAACATCCCAGCAGGGTCTCACTGTCTGCCTTAAGGTGCCTGGCTATTTATAAAGAGAGACACAAAACAGAGAACTGAGGGGTTTCTACGGGCTGCTATAACCCTTCGGCTCCAGGGCGCGTTGGGGCAGTGAGGGCTGAACCACAGCAGACCTTCAAGGTCTGACCCTGCTCTGGCAGGGGGTTGGACTAGCTGATCTCCAGAGGCCCCTTCCAACCCCTACCATTCTGTCATTCTGTCTGTCATTCTGCTGGTCGCAGTACCCTCCTTGTGGCTCGCAGTGCTGGAGGAGCAGCCAGACACGAAAAGGCAGCCAGGCACACCGTGGTTGTTATCAGATGCTCACAGTCTAACAGGGATGGAGATAAGCACCTAGTAACACACAAAATAAAAGAAGCCATTCTAGGCTGGACTTTGAGGTTTTACCACCGAATCACAGAATCTTCATGGTTGGAAGGGACCTTTGAGATCATCGAGTCCAACCATACACATACACAAAAACCAAAAACAAAACCGAAAAAACCTCCACACCCAACCCAACAATCCCGGGCACTAGAGCATGCCCTGAAGAGCCACGTCTACACGTTTCTTAAATACCTCCAGGGATGGTGACTCCACCACCTCCCTGGGCAGGCCCTTCCAGTGCCTGACCACCCTCTAAGGAAAGTCATTCTTCCTAATATCTAATCTAAACCTCCTCTGCCCCAACTTCAGACCATTTCCTCTGCTCCTGTCGTTATTCCCTTGGGAGAAGAGGCCAACACCCACCACTCCACACCCTCCTTTCACGTAGTTGTAGAGGGCAATGAGGTCTCCCCTCGGCCTCCTCTTCTCCAACCTAAACATGCCCAGTTCCCTCAGCCTCTCCTCGTGTGACTTGTTCTCCAGACCCCTCACCAGCTTGGTGGCTCTCCTCTGGACACGCTCCAGCCCCTCAATGTCCTTCTTGTAGTGAGGGGCCCAGGTCAAAACCTTTTGGTTTTCCTTCCAAACACGAAAAAGTGGCAAACTAATAACATGGAAATTGTTTGTCAAGATTGTCCCCCTTCCTGTCAGGGGTTTCTCACCCCTTTTCCTCTCTTCATCCTGCACGGTGGCTCTGTGCGCTAAGAACAGCCCTAGATCAAAGAATTTCCATTTTCTGACCAACAAATGCCTGGAGATTCTGGCTTCTGGGAGGAAACAACATGAAAAATGTTGTGGAAAATGTCAGCACAGATTTATGGCAAATACAATATGTTTTTCAAACACTTCCACGAGCTTCCCTCATTATGGACAGGGAAAACATTCCCTTGCTGTATTTAGAGGGATGTTTTTTGATGCCCAGGGAGATTGCCAGGGCAGGCCTGCATGCTGTGAGGCACTGCCATGGACCACCCTAGGAGTCTCCCCGGCTTCACATCGGCGCAGGGACAGGGGAGAGGGTCAGGAAAAGCACTCTTCTCCAGGAGTGCAGCTCTGCCTGCTGAAGTGGGGTCTTCCCCTCAATCTCAGTACCCCGGCGTGAGTCCCCCTCGCACAGCTCAGTATCTTCTGGAGAAGGCGCCTTTCCACAGTTTATTTCCAAACATAGAAACAGCAGCCAATTCCTCTTTTGAACAGAAAAAGAAAGCAGCAGAAATACTTCTGAAACTTGCTTGCAGGCCTCGAGGGCCACTTATTTTCCCTAGTTTATCTTGCAGATCCATTTAACTATGTCTTGAGCCCCAGGTGCCTGCCTGGACAGGCCAGGGAGGCAACACAAACTGTGTTCACGGTTGCAGAAGGAAATCCTGATGTCCTACTCAAGAGCATGTGCTTTCAGCTGAAGCCATAAAGGAAATAGTGTTGTACATGACGACTGGGGAGAGGGAGGGGGGTATCATTCAGTAGAAACATTAGTAAATATGAAGTATACAGCAGTGTCCCTGAGTTCCCAGATCTCCTGCATGGGAGTTCTACCAGTTTATAAGAGTCTAAAATCAGGCCTGTGGACGGTGGATACCTTTCCATTCCTGCCACACGTGCCCTCCCTACCACCTGCCTGATGCACCGGCCGGCCCAGGTTTCTTTAGTACATCTTCCTGTTCACTCTCAGCTTGTCCCATCTGCTTTCCAGGAGGAGCTCTCCTCTGCACAGCCCTGCCTGTCGCAGCAGATAAAGATGCTCTTTTTTCCCCAAGAGACAGATGGAAAAGAGAGAAGAGGGAGGCATCTCCGTGGTGTCAGAAGGGGCCGGGTGTGACAAGCTGGTGGAAAAAGGGCTGTCTGGCACCAGGGCTTTGCCAGCCAGCGGGAAGGTACCAACAGGGACTCATTCCCTGTGACTCATTCCCTATGTGGGGAGTTACAGGAGCATAGGAGGGGATCTCCAGCTGATGCTCAGGAGAGAAAGGGAGGAAAGAACGAGCCTGATGAAGTGACAGTCCCCAGCAGAAGCAGAACTGCGAGGTTGCTTGCAAGTAGGACAAGTTTGGATACTAAGGATGACCTGCAAACATCACATCTCCTTGGAAATGGCCTGGATACAAAACCACGTATTAACTCCTACACTAACAGAGCATGGTGCCCGGGGCTTTATTTTCCTACTCAGAACATAAACAAAGCTTTAAGCATAGCATTTAAAAGAGATGGTGCCCACTCTCCCACAATGCACCCAGCTAATTTTACAGTAGGGAGAAATGTATTCCTGCTCCCAGCTGGTGAGGAGCTCAGCCAGAGCATTGGATGGCCTTCAGATTTTATCCTTGCTGGAATAATCCCGGTTTCATAACTAAGGGATATAGCCAACAAATTTCTCAATTTGCAGATTAGAGAAAGGTCAACACCAGCTTAATCTGCTGCTGCAACAGGTCAGGAGACAGAGTAGCTTGTAAACAGTGTGAAATTAATAAAAGTATTTAGCGTATTGCTATGTCTGCAATCCAACGAAAACAGATAGGGGGGACCAAAAGCCTCCCACGCAATTGCCAAGTATTTTCTTGGAAAATTCAAGGTAGGACTGTAGTAGGGAAAAGTCAACAGTGTGCAAACTGTGAGGGATCAGATCTACCCTTCTCAAGGACATGCTAGGGGCAGAGGCAGCTTTCAGAATAGGCCTTCGCAAATCCATGGCCCACCGGAACCCAAAGAACCAGAGAAGAGACCTCAGTGGAGCTCTGCTGGCTTACAGCGGCCAAGGGTCTGGGTCTGCCACCCCAAATGTCATCCTTGGTACTTACAGCAAGGCATGGCTCATGCCGGGTTGGCAGAGATGTTACGGATGTTATTGGTCTTACCGGAGGAATTCCAGCAGAGATCTTTAAAGGAAACAAGAGAGATGCAGTCTTGTGCAAAAAGAGATGGTAAATATCTGTGGTAAATGTTTCTGCTTTATTTAAACCTCCTTTCAAAACACATTTAGGGCTTAACAATAGGCTTCATATTTTGTTCAGGATTCAAATACATGTTTTCTACCACTCCACCCAATTAAGGGTTGCTGGAGTTTCTGCTGTTAGAAAATACTCTATTTTGTGCAGATAAATGGCACAGCAGATTATGTTTGGGGCAGACTGTATTACTAAGAAATCAAGGCTCAGGAGCACAGCTTGGCTTCTGGAAAGCTGCAGTCAAGAATGAAATGTTATACAGCAGGCCTGCACACCTCATGGCTTCTATAAACCAACTGCAAAGCACAGTAGAGTTTTCTGGCATACCTTCATCCCTCTGTCCTAAAAACCTTTGTGTGCCATTCCTATCCTCTGCTTGACCTACACTTTCCATGCAGTCCTCCATACCAGAACCTCTTGATGAGTGTCCTCTTATTTCCCAAACCTTCTACAGGCCAGTTACCATCACAAGCAGGAGGCAGGCTATCTTCTCAAACCCATTCACACTTTGCAAACTGGGTGGTGGAAAATGTCCATCTTGTCCTCAGGCAGACCTGCACTGCCCAAGAACACATTGCACCAGCACACCAGCACAGCATTGAGCCTCAGCTTCTCAGTCCTGCTGAGAGGCTTATCTTCTCCAGACAGGCAGAGAAACGCAGAAGCTCAGCTCACAAGGCACTTCCACAGAGTGTGATGTGACCCGGGATGGACAGACAGATGGCTCATCCATAGTGCCTGGTTTCAACTGCCCCTATATCTCAGTAACATCTCTCTTACTGTTTCCCATTCGCTCCCTATCCGGAGATCCTGCTTGTGTCTCTACATCATCTGCAGCACTTGCATCCCCACCGCGGTGTTTCTGCTGGGACCAGGCTCCCTGGGAATACCCACCCCACATCACACTCTGCACCTTGTCCTCAGATCACACCACTTGCCAGAGGGAGTTTCTCCTAAACTAGTCAAGGCCTGGGGAATGCAAAGTCAGTACTTGATGGTGAAAGGACACTCTGCATCACAGCGTCTCACACGCAGCGCCTTTGGGGTCCAGCACGCCCACATAGCTCCCCTCGCGCAAGCAGCTGCTAGCTGAGACAGATAATGGTGCCTCTTTTTTCTTTCCTGCCTTGGTAAAAAGTTGTAACCCCCCCACGGTGAGCAGAAGAGCAGGAGCAGTGCACATTGCTCATGGAAATTAAACCAGAAAATAAACAAGCCAACACACAGAGGGAGACACGCGACAGCCCACAAGACTTGCTCTCCTCCCTTTGCCTTGGTCCATACCAGGAGGTGTGAGCTGAGTCCCACCACTGTGCAACTGGAGTAACACTCAGAGAGACCAGATTCACGGCCAAATGCCTTTTCCTCTGGAGAAACCAAGATTTCTCAAGTGTTAATCGAGTTTTCCACCCGTGAGCTGATAACACAGCACATGAGCAAACACCAGCACTTTTGTCACTACCTTGCCCTTATTCTATTATCACCACCCATCCGCACAAAACGCTGCTGGCAAAGACCGCCAGCTCTGAGAGGCAACCGTTACTCATCTCTGAGGATGAGGAAAAGAGGGAGAAAAACCAGAAAAAAGACATGCTCAAAAGACTTGAACACATTAATGTTCGGCACAATGGGTTGCTGTCCCCATTTCAGTTGCCCGGTCAAATTGCCTCACAGAAAACTCATCCCTGCACCTTCACCTTTCTCCTTAGCTTCAGTCCAGCTTTTCACTCCTATAAAACAAGCAAAAACACTCCATGCCAGCTTATTCCTCCTTGAAACCAGCATGCGTTTCACCAGTGTAAATCTCTGTCCTACTCTGCTAAAAAATTGAGCTTGTAGCGCAAATACGGGATCTCCCTGCTGCACTGCTAGAATCAAAGATTGGTGAGCTTTTTGTGTCTCAACAGCTCATTTGGTGAAAAAACTTCAAACTTGATCGACCCCAGCGTTTGGAATTCTGCCAAGTTCAGCCAATAATTTTAGGTAAGAAAAAATATTTTGATGAAAAGGCTTGCATTTACTGCACAGTGGTTGTGGCAAACTGCTCTGCAATTTGTTCATGTCCAAAGAGTGTCTTTGGCCAAAGCTGACTTTTAATAAAAATAGTAAATAGTTACCAAAGCGGAGTGAAAGGAAGTGGCAGGGAGAGAATTAAACACCTGGAATTTAATAAAAACAACTCGTTGTTTGGGTTGTTTGGTTGGTTTTTTTCCCTGAGAAACTGAAGATTCCTTGTCTCAGGCTGACCTGCAGAAATACATATATTTTTAAGTCACTATTTCAGTCTGTGAACCAGAAATAGAGAAGAGCAAGAGACACTCAGCAGAGCAACAGGACACCCAGCTGGCCTTGAGAAGCAACCCAAGCCCTTTGTTGGTGCAGAAATGCCTCAAGAGCCAGCAGCCAACTTTTAAAATGACCTTTATATTTATAATGGGAAAACAGGTGCAAGTGGTCAGGTAGAAGCACAGCAAAAAAGGTGATATAGTTGATTCTTAAAAGTCATAGAATCACAGAAATATGAGCCTCTCAGCAGGTGGTGCTGGATCTGGGGGTCCCTGAAATGTGGTAGCATCTTGTGTTGCAAAGGTGATATCCAGCTGGATCATCACTTGATGATTGGAGTATCCTAAGGATATCCTCCAGAGATCCCCAGGGAAAGGCCCCAGGTAGAAAACGGCAGGAGAACTTCTCCAAATTTCTCAAAAATGATGGGTTTGCCCCATGAGATAATGACACTAACTATCAGTCCCACTCAAACCCCAACATTTGAAATTCAAACTGGATGGAAGTTCTTCTCAATCTCGAATACAATGAAATGAAAAAATACCCACAGTTCAACACCAATTCAATGGCATGTCTTATAAACATAAGTTTAAGACCATTGATTTGTGAAAGAAAATTCAAACATTTGGTAGAAAACATATTCATTTTTTATTGTAGTTATTCAAGGGCTACATAAAATGGATATGTTCCTTTGTAAGTGTGGAAAACAATGTTGCCTCGAAGCCATATAAGAAAAATGTAAGGAGCTATTTAAAAAATGGATTTTGTCCTCGGCTAATCATAGTGGTTGATGGCAGAAAGTGCATGTTTGCAGATGAAAACATTTAATAATGAAATATTCAGCACAGGCCAATTTTCATACACTCTTTCTCTTTTTGCCCCCTTTTCTTTCTTTGAGCTTCTCCCTGCTCTGCAATATTAGACAGGGTCCCAAATCTCTCAAGCAACAACTGTACCACCAGTAACAAGCAGAAACTAAGAAAGCTGATTCCAGTTCATGTCACTCTGCTACCAACTCAGCAAGATTTTTCTGTGGTGGGAACACAAGCTAAAATTTTCTAATCATGGGTGCCTGGAGTTTCTTCCTGTGAATAAAGCCCTTTCTGTAATAGGGGTGTAGCATTCTCAGATGACAGCAACTGGAAAAGGAGTTAGGCGTTCCCAGCACTTCAAAATCTCAGGCCATTTAGGTTGAGTCAGCAAAGCACAGAACATCAAGCTTATTTTAAGCATCCACGGAGTTCTATTTGAGACCTTATTTTCCTCCCTCCATACAGACTGAGATCTGTAAATATTGACAAACATGAAAATTGGATCTTCGTATTTTATGAGAAAAACACTAGGCTGATCAAAAAGGAAACAACCATCTGGCACCACTCCTTCCAGATGTTTTCCTAAACATTCTCCATTTTTTCTTCCCAAATGTGTGTTTTCTGCGTACTCAAAGGACTGCCACAAACGCCTCTTGTTTATCCATGCCCAGCTTCAGATTTCCAAGCCTGTTATTTCTTTCCATTTTTGCTTACTTAATCTGTCATTCCTTTGGTCAGGGAGTGGCATCTATTCAACAAACAGTATTGTGTTTTTGGAAAGAATTTGCCTTTTATGATGTTTGTGGTTCAAGGGGTTGTAGCTGGCTTGGCAGTGGCATTTGAAAGCTTGTTAATAATTTAAACCAAAACATAGACCAAGGAATTTTGGAAATATCCATGCCACCAAGATGAATTTACAAAAGTCACTTGAATTGAGAAATAGTTGCTAAGGTTTGGTGGAATCTCTGCTGGGATAGAAAATGAGCACTGAAAGTGGCACAATCAAGTATGTACAAAAGATACACATGAAGTATGTTTAAAAGATGTGTTTGCTCATTCCTCCAACCAAGGATCCGTGTTAAATAATTGCGACTCATATAAGAGGCTACGATGAAGAAATACAGCTCACATTTCAAATATTCACGCACCTGTAGAGTTATCATCCAAACAGATAAACTCTCACCTTTGCACCATATAAAAACAATTTGTAACCTCATGGATCAAGTAGGTGAGGTATCCTGGACTGGTGCAGCTGTACTGACCTTTACAGTGTGAAAAATGGAGATTACTTTCCAGTCCAGGCAGCTCACTGCCTTATATCAGCAGCAGCTTTTGCTGCTGAGAAGGAAGATCACATACGTTGTAGTTTATATTCATGAAACAGCTTTAAATCCAATGAAAAGGTACTTCAGAGAAGGCTCTTCTGAACTCTGCTACAGCTGAATGTCTTACTGAGATCTTCAGGAAAGATAGTCGGTTTTCCCAAACTTAATAAACAAACTTTTATGCAAAATTGTTGCACCAAACAACAAATGGTAAAACTACCAGTCTCCTTGCACGGTGATCTTTTGTGGATCCTGTGATGCCCCATTAATGTTGCATGCAGGATGAGATCCAGCGACGGGCAGAAGATGTGGGATTGGAGCAGATATATTGGAGCTGCAACACCCACTCTTGTTCTGAGGTGAGAATTACAGCCACCCTAACGCCCAGGAAGAAATGCAAGAAAAGCCTTCAACTTGCAGCAGAGCTAAGCAAGCAACCAAATAGGCCTTTCTTGACGCTGGTTCTGACTTCATCTAATAAAATTTCCATAGCTGGAAACATACAGTGCTGCCACCCAAATGTATCTCACAAGTAAATCTTAGTGTTATTTTCTCGATTTTGGTGCAGAGGGGATGATGCTAACATTTTTCAGTGGCTATTACGTGTATAAATGATTTTACATTAGCTGAATCCATCTATCATTCTCTGTCAATGCTTGAGAAGTAATCGTTTTGGCAAAGAAATGTTTGCCAAGGCCAGTGCCAAACAGGTATGTATCAGCATCAAGATAAAATAAGCACTGAAAGTGGCGCAATCAAGGATGTATAAAAGCTACATAGGAGGTATGTATAAAAGATGTGTTCGCTCATTGCTCCAATCAAGGATCCTTGTTAAATAATCATGTGACTTACATAAGAGGCTACAATTAAGCAGTACAGCTCGCATTTCAAATATTCATGATGAGTCCATAGAGCCCGAATATAAAAGGCATCATTTCCAAATTTGGCTCACGAGTTGGTCTGAGGAAACGTCGTTTGCTCACTGATACTCACACAGCCAGGAAGGGGTGCTACATTTTTCAAAACTACTTTCATTGATGATTTCCTCATTCTCTGAGGAGATCAGAAAACGTTAGGTAAAAGAATTGGCTGGGTTTTCCCAGTCATTGCACAAAATTGGACTTCTTTTTTTTTCTGTTTGGTTTTTTTTTTAATTAAAACTGTTACCAAGCAAATGTCTTTTTGTTTTGGAAAACATTGAAACCAAGTGTAAAGCATTTAACATTTCAATACTTTTTATTCTCTGATGTCCTTCTTATTGCTTTCATCATTTTGTGGGAGGGCAATAGTGACTCTGTACATAACCAGCGCGGAGGTACCCACCGCGTTGAGATCCCGAGTGATCCGCAGTGATCCCAAGGTCAAAGCAGAAGCTGAACCAGCACTTGGGCATCACACCCTCGCTCTAGAGAGGATACACCTCAACAAACACAGTTCTTTTCACCCTTGCAGGGTGTCAGGGGGGTATTTCTACAGACCATGACCGCCTGGTTCAGGCAGCTTCCCCTGTAAGATGCTTCAGTCGCCTCTTGCCCCAACTCCCAGCACGCTCCCATAATCTGCTCTGGCTTTTGGTACCAAACATTATACAAAGGTATTTAATACGGTGGGTCTCAAGACTGACTGAGGAGCTGCACCGGCAGCTCCCACACTCCCTGAGCACTTTCCTTTCAGTGTAAACTCTCTGCTAAAGAGCAGGCACCACGCAGCGTCCCATGGCTGCGCTGCCCTCCGCCTCCTTCAGCTCAGCCAGCAATTTTCCATGTAGGAACTGGGTTTTACACTTCACTGGAACCCAGCCGGAAAACAATCAGTATCTTACTGAAGTAAACTATCAGGTTCGTCCTCACAGTCCACATTTATAAATCCATGATGCATTTCTCCTATTTTCCTTTTACCTTAATGTTCATCTCAATACTAATTAGATCAAATTAATAAGCCTGTACTTGCTGTATCTTTTTCCCTTTCCTACTTTCTTCAATGCAGGCCCTATGCTGTTAATCTCTGACTATCACTGCACAGTTCACCTTCTATAATTTCTCCCTACCAAGCCTGCTTTGATTAAAAATCCTTGTTATTACTCTTTTATGCTGAAGATTATTCACTGATTGTTGCTAAAGTTCATCCAATTTAAGCCACTGAATGCTACCTTTAGGTTTGTCTGCAGGAATCATTTCCTGCCCCAAGGAAAGCAGGGCTTTTCCTACAAAAGAACCCAAAAGCTGTTTTTCTTTAAAAAAAAAAATTACCATCAAAAGACAAAGAAACACAATGATATCAGCCGCTCCTAGTTTTCTGTGACTCGTGGTTGGTGTGCATTTTCATAGAGTGACAGAAGAAGCTGGAATAGGACAGGGATCAAACCAAGATGGGAAAAAAAGAAACATGGTATTTCCTGCTGCCATCCCTCACCTTACAGACTTCTCCCCACAAAGTGGGAAGGTGTTTAGAAAGAAATTCTTATATAGAGCCCAAGAAGAAAAAGTCAGATTTGCTGTCTTCACTGGCTTTCCTTCCCTTGCTCAGCACCAACAGGCCAGTTGCATTTTTTAGTGAGTTAGGGAGGGATCGCTACGTAATTATTTGAATTCAAGGATGCTGGGCAGCTGCTAGGTTGGTGAACGCTGACAGCTTCACGCCTTCTTCACCACATCGGTGGCAAAGCCATCTGCCATAAAGAGAAAAGAACCTGCTTGATATTATAGTTCAGCAGTATTTGGATGGGCTGGACCAGGAGGCAACTTCATTTTCACCAGTGACAGAGAAGCAAGGTCCCACTCCTGTTCAGTGTAGTAGATAGGTGCTAACAAATCCTACTTGCTGGTGCACTAGCACTCAGATTTAATGGGTATTTTCAGGCTGAGAGTAAACTGCGTTGATGCCGTTGCTCTTCAGACAGCAATGGCAAAGAATAAATTGGAAACGTAGGGTTGAAATCAAGCATACTGACCGCAGTTGTGATTCTCCTGACATTAGCTCAAAGTGGAGCCATTGCAGAAGAAATCCTGTCCTATGGGAAAATGTCATATTATTTTCAGTTTTCTCTTCATCTCAAATCAAGAGGAAACAGAAAATCATTCTGTGGAAGAGAAAGCTCCACAGGAAAAATATTTAGAAATGTTGAAACACATTGCTTCAGCAAATTTAGCAATGTCAGTAATGTCAGTAGAGATGGCAAATAACACATGGCATTCCCTCTATGTTGTTCAGCTGGAAGGGTGGATGCCTTTGCAAAACATAACTAAAGATCCTTAATACGAGTTTAAAAGTGAAAAATGGGTGGATAAAAAAAACACCTATCTTCATGCACATAAGCAAAAATAGCTGCCCTACATTTTTCAGGAGAGAGGAATGACTTTTTGGAGTCTCAGCCTGAAAGCCCCACAAACTGAGTCACTGATGATGAAGCTGAGACACCTTTGGAGCAGCCTGGCACTGCCTGGGCCTTAGTGGACCCAGACCAAGTTCAAATGCCGCTGCTGGGAACTATTTCTAACTGTGCATCAGTTGTCCCATCAGCAAAATAGTAATAAATGTATCTACTTCATAGAATCATAGAGTCGTCTAGGTTGGAAGGGACCTTTAAGATCATCTAGTCCAACCATCAGCCTAACTCTGATTAAAAAAAACAACAACCTATTACTAAACCATGTCACCGAGCACTATGTCAACCCGTCTTCTGAACATCTCCAGGGATGGTCCCCCAACCACTTCCCTGGGCAGCCCATTCCAAGGCTTAATAACCCTTTCAGTGAAGACATGTTTCCTAATCTCCAATCTGACCCTCCCCTGGTGCAACTTGGGGCTGTTTCCTCTTGTCCCATCACTTAGGACTTGGGAGAAGAGACCGACCCCCCCCTGGGTACACCCTCCTTTCAGGGAGTTGGAGAGAGCGAGAAGGTCTCCCCTCAGCCTCCTTGTTTCCAGGCTGAACCCCCCCAGCTCCCTCAGCCGCTCCTCACAAGACTTATTCTCCAGACCCCTCACCAGCTCCGTTGCCCTTCTCTGGATCCTCACACCTCCCCAAAATGCCACCTAAGGAACTCCAACTTAGTCTTACATTCTGTGCTTTTCACCATCCCTTGGAAAGCAAAGGTGATGTTAGCAGAGAGCTGGCCAAGAGAAAGCAAATAGAAATACAGACATGTTATAAAGCAAGGCTCCAAGTACTGCAGTCTTTCTGAACTCCTAGTTCCAGAAAATACCAAAGAGCCAAGTGGGCTATGTGCAGGGGAAGTTGAAAACTGACTCCTAAGAACGTGCTGGAGGATGTGACATTTCCGTTTCCATGATGTTGCTGATATGCTGAAAAATCCCTTTTCTGGCCATTTAGAACAGCTGGAACTTTGCTAAAATCGAACTCTCCCTGCGAAATACTTTTTTGCAAATCAGCACATTCTGCAGCACATTCTTCTTCCCTTGGCAGGGAAGGAGTCATCGGGAGTTACCACCCAGCTGTGATGACACCTCGTAGGAAGAGTCAGAAGAAATTCCTGAAATCCTTATTGCTGAAGCTCAGGCTTTGACCGATAGAGCAGAGGGAGCGTGTCCACTGGCTGCTAACAGCTGCAGTCAATTATCCGCAGGCTGAGACGGGGAAACATGCAACGTATCTCATGCAGATGTCAGACTAAGAGAACAAGTACTGGAAAAGACTGCACTCCTGGGAGCAGCTCACAGAACTGCGCAGAAACAGTTCAAGATCCATCCTGTGCATTAGGAATTATCCTGATGACAAAGGAAAAAGAAATGAAGCTATTCTGTGCATCTTCCTACTCTTTAGGGTGCAATCAGAGCACATCTTCAGCATTGCTATTAGCATTCCTCCACCAAAGGAATCTCAGCAAAGCATTGAGCTCACATTTTCAAAGAGGATGCTGGAAAGCTTCCCAGATTATATATTTTCTTCTTTAATTTATACCTCTGAGGATAATGCCAATCAAGGAGGCAGTGAAAGCAGTGAAACATCCTTGGACCCAGGTTGATTTATTAACAGCGGTTGCATTATTCTCACTTGGGGAATGATGCTAGTATCCCAAGCTTCTGGAAAAAGAATCTTGTTTGCTGGTAGGTTATCAAATACACGTTGGCAATGTACTCGCACAGCAGATATGCATAAGTGCATTGCACGGTATGATTCATCTGCAAAACATCTAGCATACTAGACGCTTGATTTAAGATTAGAAGAACGATTCATTAAAAAGCAAGAGTGGAGAGGGGGGGAAAAAAGAAGCCCAAACTCTGAAATCCACTGGGAATGATATATTTTCACTCTTTGTTCAGCCCTCCCTACTCAGGTTGCTTTAGAATAGAGTTTGGATAGCAAAGGGATGGACAACCACATAAAAGCACACGTAGCTAGATGAATATCACAAATGCCGTCTTCATGGACTAGCAGATCTACCAAATATTCCAGGGATTATACATGGTCTGTTTACCATGTTCCGAGTGAGAGCAGATACTTTACACAGCATAAATCCCCCAGCCTCCCTCCTTAGCTCTGACCTGAACCTCTACTACACAGCAACTGAATTATAAAGGATAACGTCAGAAAGACTTTGAAGGAAAAGAATCCCAAAATGGGAACTGGCTTTTACTATGATAGCTACTCAAATGATCCACCGTTACCTCCAGCACTATTTTTTTGTGTAGGAAAAAACAAACAAACAAACAAAAACAACAAACCAGAAAAAATGTGGATGACATGGCACTTCTAAAATAGACTAGAGAACTTTGCAGGCCAGAATTAGTACTTTTAAAATGGAATTTATGCATATTTGGAATAAATGTCCTACCGTAAAACCAAATGTAGACAAGTTACATTTCTGGACACTGCTGCCAGCCAAATCAAGTGAAACATATGAATTGGTTTGGGAATAATTTTAAAATAGATACACTGCTTTCTAATTTTTCACTATTTTTTTAAATATTATTTTATGTGTCACTTGTGGAAAGAGATTTTTTTTCTGATGGCAAATTTCTCAAAAAAAATAAATTTGAGGGAATTCAGTTCTTTTTTCCTGGCATCAGTGGAGACAGGTATGCATTTTCAAAGGCAGTGTTCCAATTTCACCCATGTAAAAGTAATCCAGTTTCTACTCAGTGACTCCATGTCTCTCCATGCAATTATTTGTTTGCTTGGCTTTTCAGCCCTGCATGCAATGTACCCACATTAAACACACACGAAACTTTGTAAGCAGAGAATTAGATACCACCTACTAAAAATCTACTTCAAATTGTTCAGTGATGTTAAAATCCTATCTTGCCTATAACCAAGATGCCACTTACCAGCCGTTTTGGTCTATGGATTTCTGATCGGTGAAAGCGAAAAACCCTATTTTCCTACATGAAGGTGTTCAGAGGAGGAGGTTGACCTCTCTGGGACTTCTCCTGACTCTCACACATCATCTTGGTGCATTTTTCCTACAAACTAATTATGGCCTGAGAATCACAGATTATAAACATGGAATTTCAGGATAATCAGGAGGTCCTGAGAAACCAATTCTATATTCAGCTGTAGTGATACTTTTGCTAGAGCAGTAGAGAAAACAGCAACCACATGAATGCTGCATTATGGCTCTTTTAAAGAACTGCAGAAGCTGCAAAAGCTGCAGAAGAGAGGAACCAGCCTCAGCTTTAGGTCAGCCCCACATTCAAAGGCAACTGCTTCAATTAAAGTTTAGAGCACAGCAATATAGCAGTTTAGAGGATCTATTTGGTCAGTGATGTTAGTGAAAATATAAACCTTCGTAATAAAAAGAAACAAAAACCAAAAAACTGGCAAACGCGGAACATCCTAAGACAGAGCACTGAGTGGAGATGAAAAACTGGTGAGCAAAATTGGGATCCACATTTTTATCACTTTTATAAGGGGTGGGAAAAGGCGTTTCCCTTTTTACTACAATCAGTCTGCAAATAACGTATGATTGCTGTCCACATCACACCGCCACACCTGCACACAGAGCAGTTAAGCCTCTAGTTCAGTTGAAGTCCACATTTAGTTTCCAGCGTGTTGTGTTGTGTTTCATTGCTGAAGTCAACAGGAACGAAAATATCCTGAAAGGCAAAGCATTTCCTACACATACAAGCAGCAAGCGCATCTGTTTGGCCTCTACGTTAAGGACATCAAGGGAAAGACCTCATTAAGATTTACTGGAATTCAGTTTCCCCCCTGAACATCAGCAGTCCGTGGAGAGGTGGTACCCAACAAATCTCATCACCCCCTCCCACAAAGCACACGGGGATGCTGGCCGGTAGATGAGAGCGGAGAGGAGATGCTGTGCTCCTCGGGTCTGTCTGCTGCAGATGTTCACCTCCTGCCCCGGCTGCAGCCTTGGCACGTGTACCCTGCATGGGGAGGGGGATGCCACCGACCTCAATAGAGGTGAACAAGCTGTTCAGAAGGGACAGGCAAGGAAGGAGGGGCGGAGGTGTTGACCTCTATGTTAAGGAATGGTTAGAGTGTGAAGAGATGTCCCAAAAGCTCTCCCTGTGGGCAGATGAGGAGAGAGTTGAGAGCTTGTGGGT
>VXAK01013998.1:31464-65517 GCA_013399435.1 Arenaria interpres | reverse complement strand
GGGCGCAGAGCGAAGCACGCTGGCTGGGGGAGGGGACAGGCAGGCGATAAGCCGTGACCAGCGAGGGTCTGGAGGAGAGGGGCTGTGCATGCGAGTTAAACCACGTTTAGGGGAGGAGTTCGGAGGAGCCGCCTCCTCTGGTGGGAACAGCATTGGAACACACGCCCTTTTCCTCTCGCCTAACTGCTGTTCCCCCCCTTCGGCTTCCCACTGGTGTTTCCCCCCTTTCCCACCCCCCCAGAGGGCTGATTTTAGGTGGTGGGGAGGAGGAAGCCGTTGGTGGTTTAGTTAAAGGGGCTGAGTTCTCCCCAGCAGTGAAGGAGGGAGGTCCTGATGTTTGTGTCTTTAGTTAAACAGCGCTGGGCCTGCAGCGTGGAGCTGCAGGGGAATCTGAACTACATTGTTGAATCGTGATAACTTCGAAAATCTACAGGATAGCGAACACGCCATGTATCTGAAAGTTTGCTGAGGGGGGAGGAGTATATTCTTATTTACTTCTCTCTTAAAAAGTGCTCAGTGAAGGTGTAATTTAAGTAGTCTTTATAGACGTATAGAGTAAGGGGTTTCATAAGGTGTTCTTTGAATGCTCTGAAACTTTTTCATTTTCAACATACTTTAAGTAACTGGTTGTACTTTTATTCCCAGTAAGCCTGGTTGGGGTGTGGATCCTAGGTATTTCGGATCTTTTGGAATAATAAATACAACATTAATTGAGGCTATAAAAATTACATACGTACACTTATAGATGATAGCCTTTGTATGCAAGTAATACCTCTAATATGAGAGAGTTTAAAAAATAAATAAATGGGAACTAGGACAAGTTTGCTAAGTAGGGAGGTTTGGCACAGTGATTAGTGAAACGATTGTTGTTTCATAGCTCTTTTTTTGACCAGTAGTGTATTCCTGCATGCAGAGGTAACGGCAAATAAAGCTCAAAGTTCCAGTCTTCGGGAATTGTCTCAGGTCTAAAAGGTGGATTAACAGGACTGGGTAAACCCTGCTCTGAAGCATCAGGCTTTGGCATTTTGCAAGGCAGGATGTTGGACTAGATGGACTAGCGGTCTGATGTTGAACGACAGTGCCTGTGCTCTGAAATACAGCCGTGATGTGACTTTGCTGCTCAGGGTGACACCTCAGTGTACGTTCTGCTGGTGATTTACTTCCCAGCTCTGGAGTCTTGCTACAGGTAAGGAAAGTGTCGCATCTTTAAAAGTATAGCTTCTGAGGTTTCTGGTATTAAGTAACTCTGTAAGCAACCATTTATAACAAATAATTAAAAAAGAAAAAATCTCCATTAAAAATCCTGCAGTTTGTGAAAGATCTGACTTGTCTTACCCTCCGTTGACAGGCACTGGTCTACAGGAAAATAAAGTGCCAAAGTCCAGCAGGCTGTTAGTAGCAGAAAACCTTTTGGCACGTGTTGGGAATAGATTAGCAACCCACTATCTAGCTGTAATAGCCCTTTCGGGGGAGAAATGTAAATATTCAGTGGCTAGTGTATTATATTGCTCGACTAGGTAGTTACTGGAGAACTCTCCTAATAGATTTAAATTCAAAACTTTTAAAATTGTGTACTTTTTTTTTTTTCCCTGGATATCTTGGCTAGTAATGTAAAAGTTTAGTGAATGGTTCCTCATCAGAATAAGATGTAGTGTTGCAGAAGTTTTCCTCCATTCAGTGGTCTTTGAATTAATTTATTATTATTATGTGCTAGTTTCTAGTGAATATGTATGCATCTAAGACAATGAACTTTATTAATAAAGTCCAATGTATGTCCCCAGTTTCTACTTGCTGGTAGAAGAATGCCTTAAGGGTGAGTTTGGTTGTTGAAGTCCGTTGCTTAAAATTGTTAAGGAGTAATAATAAAGTCGCAGTATTTACAGGCTTCATGTGCCTGGCACTTAGAGCCAAGTCCTTTCTACACAATTAAACTTCTGGGTGGGTAACGATGGTATCTGGGCTATTGTTAGAAAAGGGCAAGAAGTAAAACGTAAAGGAACCTACAGTTATTGAACCTCTCTGCTTGTGGAGGGTACTGTAAAGGCATTTGGAGCTGGTGGCTACATTATTTCATTTATATTTGAGGATAGGGATATAATAAAACATTTTGAGCCACTCTTTTTATATACAGCATCAATTAATGTGTGTTAAGGAAGAATTTTGACTTTAAACTTGCTGGAGCTTGCTTCTGCTTTTCCTCGCTGGTCACTTTCACTTGCTGGTACTCCTCCTGCAAAATGAAACCATCTGGGCAAGTATGGAAATCACAGGGGTTTTTTTTTGTTTGTTCATTTTAGATTAATTCATAACTGACTTTAATGGTATCTCAGTGCTTCAAGGCTTTAGTTTTTCTTTCTTAGTAGCTCCTGAATCCTAGTCTTGCATTGGCACTACAGTGGAAGGGTGGCCCTTGGAAATTTTACTTGCAGGAAAAAATGTATTGAACTATTAAATATAACTTGTCATGTTGCCAGTGTTGTACCTGGGCAATGTAAAGTATAAATATTGTGATTCTGGAAGACTTCCATGGGAAAGCAACACTTCCTTGGGGACTGGCATTTAACCTGAGTAGTAACGTCCAGAGATAAGCTATAGACACTTTCCAGATAAGTAAAGAGATAAGGTACTTGCTCTGAAAACTTTCAGTCTAAAGAGAAACAGAGAGCAAGGTAGAGGTACAATAAAAATCAAAATACCAGGAACAACACAGGTTGCAGAATTTATTTATTTTTTGTGTGTGTGTGTGTTTTGGGGTTTGGTTCCCTCCCTCCCCCCACCGCTCTGCATCAGAACACTTCTATATTGTATCTTAAAATCTTCTCAATTGTAGTCAGGGTGAAATGGAGGATGGGCACAAGACTGCTTAAACTGTTGCTGCATAAATCATTTAATTGTTTTATGGAGTTTCAAGTCATGTGTATCCCTAAAAATTCTGCAGATACCATGAGCAGAGCCTAGTCTTACTGACGTTTGGAGTTACACCAAGTCCAGACCCAAACACTGACCTCTGTAATTGGGAACCTCTAGTCGGTGAGTCTTGTCTGAGTACAGTTGTGCTGATTTTTAAATAGACTAACACCATAGTGATGTGTTGTAGGTACATAACTGTCACGAGGCTTCAATATTTCAACTTCTGATGCATAATTGTAAGTGAATGTTCATTTAAGGCCTAGCACTGTGCATTTGCTTTGCACAACTTTGAAATACATACAAAAAATACATCATATCTTTTTTTCTATCTGTGTATAAAATGATACCAAAGGGGTGCTTTTAATGGCAATATTTACTGATAATATGTTGACTTCCAAGTGGGACACCTTTACCAACTGGAATGAGAACCAGAAAGTGAAAGTGACCACTCCCTTACCATGAAGAAATACCGGTAACATTTATCACAAATGCTTAGTTTGATGGTTATATTGGTTAAATGCTGTAGTTGAGAAAAAAAAAAAATATCTCAGAAACCATTTAATCTGTCATTCATTTTATTTGCCATGTTGTATAAAAAGATAAGTTGTTACTTCTGCTGGTAATAATTTGACCTAAATGTTCCTTCAGTGCATGATGAGATCAGTTACTAGCTTTTTGATGACTCCTTCTGTGGATTTTAATGCCTTTGGAAACTTCTGGGGATCTAAACATTCCCTTTTAAAAAACCAGAAGCTTTCTGACTTGATTGTTAGTTTTTATTCTGATGTGTTGAGTTACAAAGACTGAGGGTTTGGGGACCTCACTCGCTGAAGGTGGGGTGCTATTGTACAGTTCTTGTTCAGTTGAATAGACGTTTAGTGATCCTTTTAAATGTTAATATTGCTTTTCATCGCTTCAAAATTTCAGCTTGGTAGGCATCAAGTATGGGATGTAAGAATTACTCTGCATTTGAGTTGCTATTGAATTATTTGAGTATTACTTTGCTAAGTAAGTGCTTCTGACGTAACGTGTTGATGAGTTACTGTTGATTCCAGAACTGACAGCTGTTAGTAAAACCTTAGGCTATTGGGACCTCTCTCTTTCCCTTTCCTCCCTCAGTCCCTTCTCACATGCACACTTTAAATGTTAAACTGAATTAGCAAGTAAGTTATCATAAAATTTCAGTGCATATTTTAAACCAGGTTGAATGATATCCATCCCAGATGTCTACTAGACTCTATTTTAATGCTCAGCCTAACTGGATTTTACAAATAGTTTATTTTTATGTCTGGTTGTTTGCCTTAACATCTTCTAGTTTTTGCTAGTGGCAAAGAGATAGTCTTCATTGATAAAACCAGCAATTTTTTTTTTTTTCCTGGCTCTTAACCCCAGTGAATTTATCTGCTGTGTTTTTATCACCTTGGTGTAATGAAAGATGCATCCTCTCTTTGCAAGCTCGTAGCTATTAAGCATTGCAGATCAGTGCTGTTGACAGTTCTGAAGAAAGCCATAAGTTGATCTAAACGGAGTGAATGATGAGTATGAAGTGAGAGAATGGCAGGTAGGAGAGCAGTTCGTTTGATGTTTCTGCCCTTAGGAGCTTCTCTGGTTCTGTTGGGAAGACTCGTGAGTTTCTATCTTCAGTAATAGCAGCGTGGCTATTCCTTCAGCCCTCCACCCTTCTCCTTGCCCTGCAAAATAACATAAAGCAAGCCAAAGAGCCTTGTTTTCCTGTTTTCTTCTGCCATAGTTATTTTTTATTTTCTATTTGATACAACTATCACTGCTCCTGTTCACAAGGTAACGAGAGCCTAGCAGGATTCACTTTCTAGCTGAAAACAGTGCTTAGGGAGAGTGTTTTTCACTGATGTTATATCTGACTGTGTTATGTTTTCAGTACCCGATTTAATATGGGTCTCTGACTGAAATAAGCAAGATGAAGCTGTCTATGACCAACTTACTACAAGGTGGCAAAATTGCAATTTCTGTGATGTCAGAAACCATTCTTCTCCAAAACTGCTAGAACAGAATATGTGGCAATTCTATTTTTTCCCTGTTTATGCTTTTAGAGGAGAAAAACCCCTAATACCTGATAATGACACCAAATCAAATGTCTTATTTAGTTACTTAATTGTTATTCAGATACTCACCAGAATAAAATAAGTGTTTTCACCAGTGAGATGGATCAGGAGGTAATCTTCAGCAAGACCTGTTGGAACAGGAGTCAGCCCCTGGACGGCACACCGTAACAAGCCTTGCCAATCCTTGTGCTCCTGAATTGGTATTTTCCCGTCTTCGGAGGGTGAGGGAGCAGCAGTGCCGCAGCGCGTTGCTGTTGTACTTTGTTCCACTCACGCATACTCTGAAGCTTGGATGGGATTCAGCCTGTAGAAATGACTGGTCTTGCCTTCCTTTTGTTTGCTTGTTTGGTTTTTTTTCTTTTGTTGATGAATTGGTGGGGTTTTCGGAGTTTAAATGGATCGGTGTAGGGTTGAAATAAAATAATCATGCCCCTTCTTCTTTTGGAGGCTGCTGCTGTAAGCCATGAATGGAGGTACTTGTACAGGAGGGTGACTTATCATTGATTCAAATGGATCAACAGCTAGAACACAACAATGACTTTTGGGGTACCTTCCAGCTAAACAGTCTTATTAGCAATGCATGATGTGGATCACAAAGTGCAGTTCAGTTATGGGAACTGCATGTGAAATTGAAGGCTTTGGGGTTCATGTGCTGGATGGAGCTTTTGGTGGTCACTCTCTGCAGATGTCCTGGAGTCTGTGATGCTTGGGTGGGGGCACTTAATCCGCTGCTTGTTTGCCTTTTCTAGCTGTAGAGGTGAGCTCATGTGAGGATTACTGCAAAATCATCAATGGCTTTGGGTCAAAGGGACTGTAAAAAGCATGTGGAGGGGTGTCTGAGTCTCTTGAGCTGTGCCTCCTCCTCCCATTGTGTGTCAGCCACGAGAGGTGGATGTTTGGAGTCTGAGTTTGAGGTTTTATCAGCTGGAACTAAAATACAATTCAGTCACACAGCTGTCTTGGTTCCCTTGAGTAGCTGTATCACAGGGCAGTTATGCCCTCTCAATAAAGTAGTTGGGACACGTGCTGAAAAAATAGCTAACAGTTACTTATATCTTGTTTTTTTAGGTTTTGGTAAGCTAGAGAAACATCTAATTTTGTTGGCAAGTGAGACATTGGTTTCAGTAATAGCTGCTTGTGTAGTTAGTTCTAATTTTGTCTAGAATTGGGTGTTGCATTTGCACTATTAAGGATACCTTGTTACTTGTGCTACTTCCAGTTTGGTTGGAGAGCAGAGAAGGTGCTGATGAGGCGAAGAAAGTCTGGGTCCATGCTCATTTGCTCTCCAAAACCATAGGTTGGGTGAAATGCCTGTCTCCTGCCGCTGCTGGGCCTGGTGACACAGTTAAGTGATGTAACAGCCCTCTTCCATCTTGTTAGAGCATCAAAGTAACTAATTGAGAGAGCTCCTAGAGGTCCCTGGTGAAAACTTAAAATGCTTTAGAAACAGGGAACACGTGGGAAAACAAAAATCTTGAGGAAAAGGTATGTGAGCAAGCATGGTTAGAGTGAGCTGTGAGAAGCAGAAATTCAAAAAAGAGCAGTTAGGAAATGTTTATTTAATTCATTATAATATTTTTATATTCTTTTTATACCTGGAATCCTAGTCTTAAGTATCACAGCTTTGAGACACGGTGTTGGGGGAGCTCTGGCTTAACGTTCAGGTTGATGCATTCTTTAAATGCATCTTTAATCTTGAGGTGCAGGCACCGCTTAAAAATAGTGAGTGATATATAATGATTTATATATCATTTTAATAATAAAAGAACCATGTGGCATAGGTTAAGATGACTCTTCCTCACTGCGGTCATGAGCCATAAGACAGACCTGCTTATCAAAAAGCACTTTGAGAATCTGAGAATATAATCCAGTCTATTATAATAGCTCCTTAGAAAAATGCTAGAATATGCCCTGTGTTCATTTCTGACTTCAAAGGCGGAGGTGGCTTATTTATGAGAGTTTTCTTGGGATGTTTTTGGGCTCCAAATCCTGCACTGGAAGCAAGGATATGGCACTTCCTTGTTACTTGAATAAAGCTTTTGAGTCTCTGAGATCATGAATTGCTAATTTTATTTTATTTGTCTTCCCTGCTTTTAAACAGGAACAGGAAGGTGGTCGATTACTCCCAGTTTCAGGAATCAGATGATGCTGGTAAATGACTTTTTTTTTTTTTTTTCCCCCCTTCACAATATAACACTTTTGGGCTAGAGCAGTTCATTTATGGCTTTGCATATTAATTATTTTGCTTCTAGTCACATCTTTAACTTAAATTCTAAGGAGTTTCTGCTCTTCACAGTCTCTGAACTGTTAATAAGTATTTGAAAATATAATGATTCTCATATGTTTTGTATTAAACAAACAATGGTGATAGAAATCTTATTATTTAATGCTTGTATTGTTGTAGTGCCCTGAGGCTGTTGGCAGCAACTCTCTTCTTCCTTGGTCTATGTTATGTTCTGTGGCACAATCTCCCTGATGCCACTTTTTTCTCCAGTAAAATATGTTTTCAATTTATTTTAGTGGACTCTAGTTAATCCCATATAGTCAGGCATTTTTCTGAATTGCATCTAAAAAAAACCAAAAAATCTTTATATTCTGTGTGAGTTAACAAAATATTTCTGAAAGCCATATGGAATATGTTTTGTCGTCTTAGAAAATATACATACTGCTACTGCGCTAAGTGAGGTTGCACTGATAATTAGTGGAAACAAATATGCGTAGTTCTTGATTGCTGTCCTGTTACTCATATTGTATAAAGTATTGTGTAATTGTTGTAAAAAGTTACACTGTAAACTACTACATAATGGCATACTTTTTCCCATCTGAGGACAGTAAATAAAGTGCAGTTAAAAGCATGTAGAAATCTGTATGGATGTTAGCTTTTAATAGGTTTACATATAACTGTTTCTAACTAGCTGTAAAATGAGATACTGTGTCCTCCTGTGAGGCTTTTTCTACGTTTCCTCATAGTCCTGTGTCAGACTTGATTTTATGTGGCATTTTTATTGTGCTGTTGGCAGAAGAAAAGGTAAATCACTAGTTTAAGGCAGGACTTTGGTTCTATAAAGTTTTGTTTGAAGCTTTGTGATTTTATTTTTTTTTTTTGAAGGGCTTCTTTTTGATGTGCATGAAATGATCAGTTTAAGTTATAGCTGAGGAAGTCAGTTTGCTGGGAACTAGGAGTTTGATTCAAAACCATTTTGTACTGTCCCGTCCAGATGAAGATTATGGAAGAGATTCAGGTCCCCCATCGAAGAAAATCCGTTCGTCTCCCCGGGAGGCTAAAAATAAGAGGCGATCTGGGAAGAATTCTCAGGAGGACAGGTAAAAGAAGCACTTCATCTGTTATGAACATGTCTCCAAACCTTTGTCCTGTGTGTGGGGAGCAGTATCTTATGAGAGAAATGATTGTAAGTGAAATTCGAGGCACAGTGTGAGACACAGTGCTCTCGGTCACAAGGCTTGCACAACCAGCTTGGACATTGAGGTGGTACTTTCCTATCCGTGTAGACAGAGAAATCATGTGTAAAGTACTTGTCACTTGCACTTCATCATTAAAATAGCTGTCAAGAGGTAGACAGTTGGAATGGGAAGGAATATGATCCAAGTTACAAAAACTAGCAACTAGTACAACTATCCAGGTAAGTTAGAGGGAAGATGCATTTAATTTTCTATGTTTTTTTGGTACGCTAAGAGCATTCCTGTGGTTAAAGATTAAATGGGATGGTAAAGTGGCAGTTAGGAGTAGGGGCCCTTTGTTAATTTTATGGTTCATTGTTTCCCATTTCCTGTTTTGTCTAATTCAGAAACAAAGTAACTTGCTTTGATAACTGAAGTGCTCTGGCAGTGTGAAGGGACTCACTTCAAACTTAGTGATGCCCCACTGTGTAGCGAAAGTCTTTCCTGTAGAGAGGAGGTATCTTCCTATTTATAACTATGGTCAGCAAATGATTGTCAGAAAACCTCGTAACTCAACTGACTGCTTTCATGACAGACATCAACTTCAGGGATGGAGGTTCTGCCAGCTGGTTCTTAATCTCTAAGCCCACAGTTTCTCTTTATTCTGTTGCACTGTTTGCTGGAATATAGAGAATTTACCAGCAGGTATGCTTGAGCCTTCACCATCCTCCTGTTCTAGAAGCTGAAAGCTGAACGTAGGCATGGGAGTATTCACCCAGTCCATCTACTATTGTGACTTGAGAGGGAGAGACTATTTTCACCCTGGCAAATGTCTGTAGCACCTGAAATCAAAGATCTAATGGGAACGACACACAAAGAAATTGGGCTAGACAGCTCCCAAAGCCACTAAATAGTTGCCTTGATGTCCTATTAGCTTTGGGGATTTTTAAGTATGTAAGAATGTTTCTGTGTTTATCACAAACATTGCAGAGGGCTTGCGTGTAACACAAACTCATGTATTTAAGTGATTGAAACCCACAGTTATCTGTATAAGACTGAAAACATATGGGCCTGTGGGGCTGCAACGTGACAAGTTATCTAAACTACCAGAGGTCTTGAGATGTTGTGTGTCCACTCCCACTGCCAAATTTGAAAGTTGCAAAGGTTTGATCTATTGCATTTCTTGACCTGGGCAAAGTCTGCTGTTCAGCCATTCTTGAAGCATATGTTGTACGTCAATGGCCTTCACAGAGTATTCCTGTTTAAAACACTTGTTTATTCTCTGATTGGAGTTCACATTCCCACATGCCGGAAGGAAAACCCTCTCCGGACAGTGGTAATGACTAATGATGACTATTTGGATAAGAACAGATCATTAGTACCTGCTTGATGGGGATAGCCTCTGGTGAGAATTGAAACCACTAGAAGGGATTGAAACTCCATCAGAGATCAGATCGCTTGGCAGATTGTAGACCAGATATATTCTAGTTAAGTGCTCTGCAGCAATGCACGCAGAACGAAGGAGTCTAAAGAAAGCAATGACATAAAGACAAGTGATCACTATAAATCTATTCAGAATAAAACTTTATTCCATTTATAGACTCAGGCATGCATTAGCATATAGAACTTCAAAATTCTAACTGTAAAACGGAAGACATCTGGATTATTGTAGGTTTCAGAGGGAAGTGCATGGTTCATCTCAACCTTGTTATTTCCTGGTTGGTTCACTTGATTCCATGTACATTTGTATGTGCTTCAGAGTTTGATCATTATCTTTCCAACCCTGATAATTACATATACAGCTGAGTAGTCCTGAAATGTAATGTGATAGTGTCCAGGGAAAGTGCATATTCCCATCTTAGAGACCAGTTTGCTCTCAAATTTTGTATTTTCGATACAGCAGTGACTGAAATAGAAGTTAAACCAGCAGTCAAACCCTGTCTTTCTCTCATTTTCAGTGAGGATTCAGAAGAAAAAGATGTGAAGACTAAAAAAGATGATTCACACTCGGCAGGTAATTAACTACATGGTACTGATAGTGTATCTTCAAAATAAAGCCCAGTTTTAAAGAGTTACCAGGAGGAAGATTTGACGAGGAAAGAAATGTCTCTGACTAGAGAAGCGTGTACTTTTCTAATACACTTGTCTTCAGCTGGATGCTGCCTCTCCTGTTCCTTCCAGCCCCGGTTTGGGATAACTTTTTTTGGTGTAATATGGTACTGATATAAAGTTTGTCTTCACAGATAGATAGAAGTATGTTAATCTCTTCCTTCTAGTTCTCAACCATATTTCAGAATGATACAAAAAACCCATATTTGTGCCTTTTCCTTCCAGATGAAGATTTTGGCAGTGAAGATGATGACTTAGGAGCAGATGATGGCAAAGCTGACAGTGATTATGAGAGCTCTCAAAAAAGCAAAAAAGGAAAAAAGGCTAAACCAGAAAAGAATAAGAGAGCAGCTTCCAAATCCAGGAAAAGGCCTGCAGGTAAAAATAAAAGGGTTGTGGTAGTCTTTGCAGTGACAGATACTGCACGGGATCATTGTTGGGTGACTACAGAAACGTGCTTATTGGGTTGGATGTGACCATGTTCTCACTGCTCAGTTATTCCGTGAGCATCTTGATTAACTTTCTCATGAATGACTTGACCTTTATCTTGCCCATGTGCCACCTGAAGACAGTGGTGGTTTTTATTCTGTATCTTCATTGTAACTTGGTGACTTCTGCTGCAGAGGACAGTGAGGACGAGAAAGAAGACCACAAAAATGTGCGTCAGCAACGACAGGCAGCATCCAAAGCAGCTTCTAAACAACGAGAGATGCTTATGGATGATGTGGGTAGTGAGGAGGAAGAACAAGAGGACGATGAGGCACAGTTCCAGGAGAGTGAGTAAATGAGATTGTAAAAAGTTAAAATCAATGTGACGGGGGTGTAGTACCAGCCGCGAGTTTATGGGTCTGGAAAAGGGCAGCAAAAGGAACACAGTTTGCTTTTTGAGTGTGACAGTGAAGTTGTTCTTCTTGGTAATTTTTTTAACACTGCGTGTCTGTCTGTCCAACTGACCAAGCTTATGTTTTTCACATCTGGAATTCTGATTTGAAGTTTGCAGCAAAGATTTATGTATGTCTTTATAAGCAGCCCTAAGGAATTAATTTAAAGTTCTTAATGCTCTTTGCTGCTTCTTGCTACCCCACTGGTTTTGAGGCATTGATGCTACTTTCAGGTGATAGAAAAGTACTTTATCCTTGATAGATCAAAGTAGGATGGTTTGTTTCATAACAAGATGGGTTCAGGTGGTAATGAACTGCTGTAAGTTCGTGGAATACCGAGTGCAAACATGGTTTCTGAATGAAGTAAGAGTACCATTGAAGAGATCACTTTTCTCTGTCACGAATTCTCTTTATTTTGAGATGAGTTACTTATTGAGGAGATGGAGCATATTTTGAGAACCACAGATCACTTACCTATTTCATCATACGAGTGCTTTATCCCTGCCAGTGTGCAGTCTTCTGCTCGGTCAGATTTCTTTAGCACAGCAGACAGGTGGAAGCTCATAAGGTCACAGAGTTCTGGTTTCCCATCTCTGCCGTTTAACTGGCAGATCTCTCAACTGTATCTCCCGCTCCCTTTCCTTTTTTCCAAAAACTTAAATTTCTTTATGCTTTCAGCAGATTCAGGAAGCGATGAAGACTTCCTCATGGAAGATGATGATGATAGTGACTATGGCAGTTCAAAAAAGAAAAATAAAAAGGTCTCCAAGAAATCCAAGCCAGAGAGGAAAGAAAAGAAAATGCCGAAGCCCAGGCTAAAGGCTACGGGTGAGTCTGAGGAGAGTTACACAGTTTGCTTTAGAAGCTCCTATTTTCTTTTTCTACTATAGGAGACTTGGTGGAAATCTTGGAAGCCCTACAATGTTGAAGGGCTGATTCATGTAACTCGCCACGATTTAAAGCAGCACTGTGAAATAATAGGGTGGCTTTAATTCTTTCGTAGAAGATTGAGTTAGTATATATGTCCCTGTGGTGAAAATTGTGTAGTTTGCAGCACCTTCCCTTCCTACACAGGGAAGGTTTTGCAGTCTTACTTTCTGTGTCTGTAGCCAAATAATAGAATTTGTGCCTTTGTTTGGAACTCATGGACTTTGTGATGTTTTCAAGGTTGAGGAAGGTGGAGAAATTTGAACCAAAGGAAAAATTGATGCATTTCTGCAGGAAGTCTAAAAGCATGATAGCAACGTATGTACTGGTTTGACAAGAGGTTAGCTATGTTAGTTTATGATGTCATATCCAACAGTTAGTCAGAACTTGCAATTAAATAGTTATAAAATCCTGTTAGTTAACTCTTCAGTTCAGCTTTACTAATATGCAGTGCAAAAAAACACTGTGTGTGTGGTATGATCAAAGCAAAATGAAACCTGCTACTAAGTATCTTGTAAATCCTGTTGTTACAAAGCCATATGACTTTTTTGTCTTTGCCAGTCATAACTTTTATAAGCTTTTTCTTTTTCCAGTGACCCCCAGTCCAGTGAAAGGCAAAGGGAAGGCGGGCCGCCCCACAGCTTCCAAGGCAACAAAAGAAAAGACCCCATCCCCCAAAGAAGAGGATGAAGAGCCTGAAAGTCCCCCAGAAAAGAAAAAATCAGCCAGCCCTCCGCCAGAGAAGTCAGGGGATGAGGGATCTGAAGATGAAGCACCCTCTGGTGAAGATTAAATGGCAGTTGAGGAAATCTTTGTTTAAAAAAAAAAAAAAGGAAAAAAAGAAAAAGGAAAAGAAAACATACTTAGGGGTAGAACACGGTTTTGGCTGTGGCTTGACTCATGGGCTTTGAATGCTGTCTTTACTTTCAGCTGTTTAATACAGTGTATCCTTTTTTTAATAAGAGGAAACCCTTATACAGTAATATTTTGAAGTCAATGTTCTCTGTTGGCCATTCCGTTCTCCCTCCCCCACCAAATCTGAAAGCCATTTGAGACAAATTAACAGACCATTTAAATATATATTTTTTTCAAGGGATACTGCAGTTGTGAAGCAATAAGGTTTGAGACTGATACGTGGAAACCATACTTACAAATCGTTAAGTAGAATAGATTTCCCAGTGCTGGTAAGAGTTCTTTAAAGCTATTATTCTGTATTTGAATATGTGGAAAAGATTAACCTATGCTTTAACAGACTTTTGTTGATACAAGTTCACTTTCAGAAAAAAATGTAGTTGATACGAATTCCAATTGAGGAAGATGAAACGTGGGGAGGAAACCTGTGTTTCTTGGATTCAGGCACATTTTTCATGGAAAGCAATCAAGAGGCTTGTAGATCGTCCACTGTCTTTTATTTAGAAAAGACCCTCCAATTAGATTGCGAGATGTTTTGTCTTTGCTGGATAGAATACTGTTCTGCTTTAGGCAAATTGCAGCTCGTTCTACACAAATTCAGATATACAAGCTTCTCGCATCCATTAACTTTATTTCTTCCAAGGTTGGCTGTAGATGGGCAGAATAGGGAAGAGAAATTGAAGTCAATTTTTTAAAACTCTGGTTTCCATTTGGTATTGTGGAAAACGTCTTCAAAGTTTTTCCAAGGAAAAAAAATAATTAATGGTTAGTGTTAAACTAAATTCTTCAGCTTTTGGGGCGAGGGATGTCCTTTTATAAATGTGAAGCAAAGGATTCCTGTAATGCTCTGGTCAGTCTCGGATCCCATGAGTCACGCTTAAGTGTTTCTCTTCTCTCCCCCCATCTGTCCTCGGAAAGGCTTATGTAGTCATACCTCTCGGCCTCTCCAGCTGCAGGGCTGGACACCAGACTTCCATCGATACTCAACAGCACCCCTGAACCACTTCCATTTCGTCCTCCTTCCATCCTACGCTTGGAGAGGGCTTTGCTCCCACTGGGACGTGTCTGCTCCCAACTGTGGCTCTGCTCCCTGAGCCTCACCAGTGCTGAGTAGGGAACAGCGGGAAAGGGTGAAGCTGGGAGGAAGCGGAGTTAGGAAGCCAGTGTAGCAGGGCTATGGTTTTGTAATAAAAGCAAGATGTCCCTCTAAATGCAAGACACCTGAGATGTGTGTGGTGGCATTTTAATGTGTTTTTATCAAAGCAGCCATATCCTTTTTTAAACTTTAACTCAACTACCCAAGCCTTGGTTTTCAAAGCCTAATACAGCGGTTGCTGCCACGTTTGTTGGTGGAAATATTGAAAACTGGACCTGCCATTTTTCTTTCTTTTTTTTTTTTTTTCTCTTAAACCCTTTGTGCTTTCTGTATGTTGCTCACGGTTATCTTACAGCTGACAAGCTTTGCATCTTGGTTTGTTTTTTGTTTGGTTTTTTTGTTTTGTTTTTTTTTTGTCACAGAACTACACGTTTTGTAACCAGCCTCTTGAAGGTAACATAAGGCAGCTAATTAGACGGATTTCTGGTGCACATGCTACCAGATTTTTAATCCTGTTTGGATTTTAGAGAGCTTTTAGATGCGATACACTAATATGACCAGGAAGGACACTTGGCTGAATGGCATAGGGAGCCTGAAGATGCTGAGCACAGTGTGGAGCCTAAAATGTGGAACGGAATATGAATATAACAGCCGAGTGATTGTCTTGTGTGATTCATAGCCCTGGATTTTATTGAGGCTGGTAAATTACTTTACCTTGGCTTATAAAAAATTAAGTTCTCTAACATTCTTTACTATAATGAAACTACTGTTGCCGTTACAATAAAGATGATCAGTGTTTCCATTGTAAATCTTTTTTTTTTTTTTTTTTTTTAAAGTGGTTTAATTTTGCAGAACAGCTTAAGGCTGGCGTGAAGCATCAGTCTTGGAAAAGAAGCGAATGTAACCCCCTCTCCTCTCCCATGCCTCTTCTCACCTTCCAGGTCTCCGGGAGAGCAGAGTCTCTTGCATTCCCTCCACTCCCAGTCGAGTGCTTCTTGGGAAATACAGGAAAATGAATGGCCAAGTTCTAAAAAGTATTTGGATTAAATCTGGGGATAACATACGCTTTTGTGAATGTCTGGTCCACATAGTTGTTCCCCTTCAGTGCAGACTATGTTTCAAGCTGTTCTTGTCTATGAGGTTCTTTGGGATTTTTTTGGTATTAAAATGTGCAAGGGTTACTTAAACGTAGAATACCTCCAGCTGATCTGGTCAAACAGCTGGTTCTTTACCTGCTAGACCAGACTTTTTTCTGAAGTGTGTATTTTGTAAATTCCATTTAAAATACATTTTGGGGTTTTTTTTCTAACACGGTTAACTAAAGGCTGTGAAAAATACGTTTCCGTTGTTCTCAGTTCAGGTTTCGGACTGGATTAATTTAGGCCTGGCAATTTTGGCCCTTGATCTTACAAAACTGTTCTGTTTTTTCATGTGTTCATCTCTGCTGGCTGTTACAGGCTGCATGATGCTTATCTTTTGAGTTTGTCACAACCCAAACACTATGTAAATCCTGTACTACTTCTGGGATTTTGTAACTTTTTCTATACCTTACTGTTTTGCTGACTCTGCAAACACTAAGCCCTAACGGTCTGTTGGTTACTCTGTTAGAAATGCAGCAGTTTACATTTTTACAGATAGAAGAAAATTATGAAGGTTAATACATATTTTTGGGTTTTTTTTTACTACACAACATTTTTCGGTAGCTGCAGGCTTCACATTTAAAAATGTCCTTTTTGATTAATTTGTATTAAGCATTCTGATTTCTTGAAGGAAAGCTGCAGAAATGCCTTTCTCTAGGAGCATGAATAGTACTTCACGGAGCAGAAAGTTTCATTCACAGACGAAGGCTTTGAAAAGATTGTCTTCTGTTACACAGCTGTAGTTTTGGAGCCTTTGCAGAGAGGTAAATGGATTTATTCCAAAGTTCAGTTACCTTTGTACCCTGCCCTGGTCTTATTCTTAAAATAGCAGCGAACTAACTTCCATTATATAGCCTTTCGTTCATTCTGTTCCTGAATCCACACCACCACATTCAGTTTCGCAGTTAAATTTCAATAATTCTGCCTTTAACTGGCCACCAGGCTTGATCAGCAAAAATTGCAATTTTAGTTGTAATTCCATACTAAAGATTATTTCCTTCAGTTTCTGTTTGATCAGCATGAAAATGCCAAACGTGTCAAGCTAAATGGGATTCGGAATGGATTGTGGGGGAGAGCAAGACTTAGAACCGGGGCAGCCGAGAAGCTTTTAGTTTTCTTGGTTTAACTTCATCAAAGCAGCAGAGCGTGTGGGGAGAGAAGCAGCACACCCTGGGTGGCTTCTGGGGAACCTCCCCGATGCCGGAGCGGTGCTGAGCATCCTCAGCTCCTCTGCCACCGCAGGGTGACATCCCCAGGTGACAGGCTGCCAGGGCAGGGGCAGAAGATGTGCTTGAATTCCTTTTTTTCTTTTTTTTCTTCTTTTTTTTTTTTAACTCAAGGGTGGTGTTCTCTCCATCTTGNTTTTTTTTTTTTTTTTCCCCCTCCGCTGGTGACGGTCACAAAGGTACAATAGACACTGAGGCACCCAGGTTAAGGAGGGAGGGAAATAAAACTGTAACATGCTGGAAGCTTTTGAGCTGTAGAAACTGGTGCTTTGCTTTATGTAATTTGTTTGTGAAGTGTTTATTTTTATAACAAATCATATTGTTGAACACATGGTTCTTAAAAAAAAAAAAACTACAAACTGATCCATGAGTTTAATATTTGAGAAGTGGATGTTCATCTGTTGGGGGAGGCAGGATATGAAAATGTAAGCAGATGGATGTTTAAAGGGACACTGTCACAAAGTAGTTGCTGGCGTATAGGAAATGTTAGTTTGGGGGACTCACATCTATATGTGGAAATTATATATTCTATATGTATATGATCAAATAGAAAATTTTCCCTGAACTTTGAATATTTTTTCGGGAGGTTTAAATACAAGTTGTGCTAATGAAAATAGGAAGCAAAACTTAACTATTATGTTCTTACTGTCAAGATGACTTTCTGTTTTTAAGTACTCTGAGGAGTATGAGCTCTGAGAGATGACAGTGTCCTTCCGAGACCTCCCCAAATCAAGCGTACCCTCGTTTTAGACTTCCCACTTCCGTAGATGACTGGCATTTGAATGTCTTTTCATTGAACTCTTTCTATTAAAACACAAACGTTTCTAAGTCTAGTCAAGTCCTCACCATGTGCTGACTCTGTGTCTCAACCACTATTGGAAGCGACTCTCTAGACTGCCTGCCCCCTCCGGCCGCGGTGAATCGAGTGGGTCCATCGGCCTCAGCACGCTCAGTGTGACTGCAAACACCATTGTGCATATGCTTTGTATATTGGGGCACGGGTTTTTTATATATATATTTTGGGAGGGGTAGTGGGTGGGATGGAGAAATACTCAATCAGCTTAAGCCAGAATAATGTGTGTAAAAGCCCCTGAAGTATTTTGTGTGTGAGTGCGCGGGTGTGAGTGCGCGCATGGGAGTGTCTGACATCTTATTCCCTTTGTGTTCTGAAGATTTGTGAGTTTTACTATTATTTTTTTTTTTTCCCTGCAGAAGCAATTGTTACAAAAATAATTGTAAATAAGAGCTACATAATTTTTGTTTAACCATGAACATCATGTCACAGCAAACCCTGAATAATCACTCTGAAGGTAGAGGAGGAGACTCCAGGTCGGGCCTTGGGCCCTTGGCTATCAGCAAGGCATCGCTCTATGGTATGCAGTGAATATTTGTCTTGAGTATTTGCAATCCCCTGTTGAGCTTTTCTAAAAATCGGGCTCTTTGCAGTTCCCCTCCCCATCCCTTTTTAATTTTTTTTTTTTTTTCCTTTTTAAATCTCGAGAGCAGACAGAAAAAGGGGCAGCTGCAGATGTTCCAGCACCCGTGGCTGCCACCACTGGGGCCCATGGGGTTGGCGACTCTTGCAATACCTTGACAATACTGAGATCTACCGCATGGTACTAGGAGTTAAGTCTGAATGTAACATTAATGCTTTATTTAAAATAAAAACAACACTTATATTTTTTTTTTTTTCAAAGGGTTGAAGTGAACATGACTGTTGACCATGTTCGTGAATTTATAGATACAACATTCATTGGTAGAATTGTGTGATGGTCTTTTGTGCTACTTAATTTTACATATTCCAGTCTCTGTATGTACCTGCAAAGAAAGAAGAAAAAAAAAAAAAATAACAAAACCCTGCTTTGCTTTTATTGAAGGGTTCCCAGGACTGCATACCTGCTCCTGAGCTCTGTTTTAAGTATGTGTATCCTTCGCTTGTATTTTGTATTAAAAAAAAACACAAGGAAAAAGAACCCTTTATTGTTCAGCATGTTGGAATTGTGTCCCCTCTTTTATTTTTTCTCCTTTTTGGAATATATTAAGCAACTCATTCTTCTGTATCTTTTATTTTCTTTTGTAAACTTTTTGGTTTTGTTTAAAAATGGCTTTATAAAAGGGCTTTTATAACCCATGAACATGACTTGTGTACTTTTTCTGCTGTTCAAAGGTATTATTCTTCTGCGGTTGCTGTTTTGTGAATGTTAGGGAGATGTAGAACCCTGCTTACGTTTCACGAGGTCTGATATTTTGGGCTTTATTCCCCTGCAGAGCTGGTGCTTTCTCTGAGGTGGGTGAGTTGGATTTTTTGTCCAAGCCAAGTTGGTGACTGTGACCTTCCCGTTACTGCCTGTGAGTTGAGGGGAAGATGTAAAGAATTAAGCTGTCGTGACAGTAAAAAAACCACAATCCCTGGTTTCACGGCCCCTTCCGTGAGAGCTGTGAGTTGAGGTTTTCAGGTTCAAAGCCGATTATAAAAATTGATGACGAGGAGCCAAAGCCATTCATATATCACGCTCGCCTCCATGAGCTTCCCCGTGGCCATCGATAGCCTTTCTGTGTTGCCATCTATGCCCTGGCAGGGACAGTAAATGCTCAGCCTGTTCTTTGCGGGTGCCACGTGAAGGGGGATAATTGTCGGTGTCGGGAACGCGCGCTGATTCCTCGTTAGCTGGTTGGCGCTGCCAGTGCGGAGGGATTGGCCCCGCAGTTCTCATTCTGGAGGTTACGGTGCACGGTGGGGGGGGTTGTGTTTTTAAGAATCCCTTCTATAGCGTTTTTCCATCTCCTTTCCCGCACGCTCGGCTCCCGTGTCCCGCAGCCGCGTCTCCTCCGCGCCTTCCCCCGCGCTGCGCCGCCAGGGGGCNCTTCCCCGTCGGGGCGGGCTCGGTGTCGCGATGGGCGCGACAGAGCCCCCGGTTCGTGGTCGCCTCCGCGTTTGTGTTGAGCACCGACCGCCGGTGCGGTTCCTCGGGGTGAGGGCCCAGCAGCGGGTGTTTCTCAGAGGGTTTGGGACGAAGCTTCCAGGATCCGAAGGGACCTGGTTTTGTCCCAAGGGCTGGGTCCGGCAAAAACGCGTTTGTGACCTTATTGAGCAGGTCATTTTGGTGTGTCTTGTGCTCGCCCCCGTTCAGCAGCTCACTAACGAAGCCTCGGAGATGCTCCCAGCCAAACCGGTCTGTGATTCTACGGTCTCTAAGGCATTTGGTGCTCGATACGGTTGGGCGGGAGACCAGGTTGCCATTGCCCCCGGCTGCAGCAACGGGCGGTTAATGTATTTGTTTTCGGAGGCCGTTCGGGGTACTCGGTGAAATGCCACCTCTGTTGCCCAGCACGAGATCCCATACGCTTATTGACGGCCGCGAGCTGGTGCCTGGCTGCAGATTCGACTTCTCTACCTGTTCTGGTGGTTTTTTATTCCATAGCGTGGCAAAATGAGGTTATGCAAGTAGGTGTGTTTGGTGTTGGCCGCTGCTGTTGACAGTGGGGCTCCAGGCTTCTGGAACGGAGTGGTTTAATAATAACGCAGCTTATGGCATTCCTCTCTTTTCTTCTGAAGCATACCAGCCAATTAACCTTGACAGGTATTTCTACCTCACTGCTGTGGTATCTGCAGTTAAACGCCGCGGTCCTGACACGATTCTTTATCTGGAGCAACTGCAGAGTTACCTTCAGGTACTGCTCCACTACTTCAGGTTTAGGTTTAATTAGCAGTTAGCAGGTGTGGCCCTTCTTTTGGCCCCAGAAGTAAACACTAAGAAATGTTGCTGTGCTAGGATCTGTGACCTCTTTTTCAAGAGCTGCTCTTCTTCCCACCGTCTCCGACCATCCTATTAGCGCTTGCAGCCTCTGGCTGCTTTTCTCCTCGGTGTTGCTCTTCTGAACACAGCGTGTTTACTGGCTGCTCAGTCCTGTAGGCAGATGCTCTGCCAGCGTAAGTTAAAAGTTCCCCTTGGCTTTGTAGTAGCATTTTACAGGGAATTAATACCAGAAACAAACGATTTGTTTTCACGTTTAATGGATGCGCATCTGAGACGTGGACACGCACAGGGTTTTGTAACCACAGCGAGCGCTGCCAAACCGGGGGGGGGGGATAAGATTCCCTTGGCAAAGAATCCTAGCTGTCAAAGTTTAATCTAACAGAATTTTGCCTCGGGAATATCCTGTTTGTGTTTCTTTTGGTAGTCTTTGGTTAGGGGATGAAAATAAAGTCAAAAGGAGGAATTCAAGATTAGATCTGGTTTCTGCAGCGCAGCTTGTTTTGGCCCTATAGGTGGCCTTGAAAGACTGAGTAAATGGGACGAAGTTGATTTAAGGAGCTGCTGTTCTGTTTTTGCCCAACTTGTATGTTGAAGGAAACCTGGAAAAGATGTGGAAATAGGGAGATTTCCCAGCAAATTCCCTCTACTTCAAAAGCATATTTTTAGGTATACTTTTAATGGAGCAAATCACAAAGGGACAGAGTTGGTTTTTTTTGCTTCTTTCCCTGGTATTTAGGGTCTATGTACCATGCAATGTGATAAATCAAGTATAGAAAGCTATCACTGATAACCGAAACTGTGGAGCTGGTACCAAGGCTGTCCTGGGTGTGCAGGGTGAGGAGAGCACAGAGCTCTGAAAGGTGTCTCTTCTCTCTTTGTTCATGGCGTATTGATTGAAAAGCACTAAACGTCTGTAAGGTGTGACATGTTAGACTTGAATTCGTTCCGGGAGCGCTGCTTGTGTGTTCATAACCACATCCTGGGCTAACACACGTCTCCAGCTTCAGAGTTTTAGGTAGACCAGGAAATGGTTTTGTGTATTTTGAGTTGTTGTTTTTTTTCTTTTTCCTCTTTCCGTAGATTCAGGTCAGGTTGAAGTGCTGTTATCCCACGGTGGGCACCCATCGGAACGCGCTCTGCCCCCATGAATGAAAAGACCGGTTAAGGGATTGCTCCTTTTCAAAGTCAATGCTGAATTTAAGTCTATAGATCGGATTCAGCCCTTGGCCTTAAACCCTGGTTGCGGCTTGGTCTCCTGGGTGCGCATGGTTTTTGATGGACAACAAATGAAAACAAGCTCGGACAAAGTCAAAGCCGTTTCCTATTGTCTCTTCAATAATATTGCAGTTACCCTTCAGAATGATAAGTTTTGTTTTATATTCAAGGGTTTGCTTTATAGTCGCTTGCAAATTCTGCAGCTTGAAGAGAGACTGGTATTTTATTTGAATAATCTCTCTTCTTTCAGGTTGAATAACGTTTGTGTTTTGAGTAGATAAGATAACACTTCCAGCAGCAATAAATTTCCTGTTGTCACACTATCTTTTTTCCTTAAGCATTTCTAAGTAAGCCGTTGGCCTTGTTAGGAACTTTCGGTTAGCATTATCAATTAGTGGCTTTTCCTAACAGTGAGGTCTGTTAGCTTTGTTCATTACAAACATTTTCAAACATTTTTGATTAATTGAAGTGTTTTATGTCTGAGAACTCCTGTCCTCCTCCTCTTGTGAGATTAAGCTAGTACTGATTTTTTTTTTTTACATGTCTCTTTCTGCTTGGACTTTTTTTAGTTAAGTGGTCTACTGAGTGTTTTTTAAAGAGGATATTATTGTAGCTCTCCTAAAGCATGTGCTGTGTTTCTGCTTCACTTCCTGAGAAATGAATGAAGGGAAGGAATAGTTCGAGTAGAATCCTATTTATTATATAGAGCCATCACTACTTTTTCCTTAAACTGGCTTTTTTTTTTTTTCTAATTTTACTTCACTGCTTATTGTGCTACTGCATTTGAGACGGTTCTTTCTGTTCCCAGAAACAGTTTAGTGCATTAAACTACTGGGTGACGCATTTCTGAAAGGCAAACTAGGTTTCATGTGGAAGTGACTCAGGTTCTTTCGGTCTTATTCACATTAAACTGGTTTTGCGCCTTTAAATGCGTAATATCACTTAAGTGACTTCTTAAACATTTTTCCCAATTTCCTTCTTTTGTTGAGCAAGGGTGCCAAAAGGAAAAAGAAAATATCCTTGGGTGCAAGTCCTTGTTCTCACTCTTGCATCTTTCTCCCGCCACCCCCCAAGAAAATTTAAGTGTAAGAGACCAACTTGCAGCGTTTAACAACTTGTGTTACCTCTTGTATTTCATTTTCCCAAGTCAGTTAAATGCAAACATAAATATTCTTCGTGTGAGTAGATCACTTTGAAAAAGAGAGTTGTTTTATGAGTGCTAAACGTTGCTATCTTGGCTCAGATCGAAGGTGAGCTTGTTGGAGATTTGTTTCTTTCCAGAAATACATCTTCAGTCTGCTTTGAATTCATGGACTCTGCCTGTCACTGGCCAGGTCTCTGCCGGACGGCCGTGCCGAGTGTAGGTGAGGACAGAAACTATGAAGTCTCCTTTAAGAGGGGCCCAAGCCATGGATTCCTAGAATTGTCTGGGTTGGAAGGGACCTTTAAGATCACCTAGTCCAACCATCAACCTAATTCTCATAAAAACCATCACTAAACCATGTCCCTAAGCACTATGTCACCCCGTCTTTTAAATACCTCCAGGGATGAGGCCTCAACCACTTCCCTGGACAGGCCAAAGCCATGCCACATCTTGGACCCTAAGACAATTTGGGGAGGAAAAACCAGTTCTCTTGACCCCTGGCAAACCTGACTGGCAGAGGAATGGCATTGCTTCCCCAGGTACAGCCTCCTGGAGACGCCCCCGATGCAGTGCCATCTCCATATGGAAAGACAGTAACAGACCAATGTGCCCGACGAGTGCAGCGTGGGAAGGAAGCTGTAGGGAATCATTCTCTTTGTGCATTCAGTCATTTTAGTTCAAATCCAACAAGGAAGAGACCAGTTCTCTGATCTGATGGTAGAACCCTGTAGTAATTAAAATAAACAAAAATTCCCAAGGCTTTAAATGCTTGAAGGCGTTGCTGACACCAAAACAAATATCCAAGCTTTAAACATAAACCTGGTCTGTCTGGCAGCATTGGCAGAAGAGCTGTTAGTATCACGTTCTTTTTTCTTTTCTGAAAAGAAAGCCACCACCTCCTTTTCCTCACCGATATTGCAACGTTTCTCAAAACTTCCTTTGATCTCCAGGCTTTTCTGTGAAGTACATGGACCTACAACAAGGAAGGGGTGGGAAATACCATCTCGAGCCACGTATTGCGTCTGCTCTAGGGGGCTGTGCTTGTGTAGCAGGTTAAAAACTTGTTAGTGTCGACAGCGTTGTGCCGGTGTGTAGTGAGCCTTGATAATAAACCCGGACTCAACCCGCTGCTAGTTACAGCACATTCCTCATTGGAATATATCTGAACTTAACACTGATGAAAAGAAAACAACAAAAAGAAAAAAAAGAAAAGGAAAGCCAGTTGAAACAAATTACTTGTGTTCTTGGGAATCTTCTTCTCCATCTGACCGAGGAGCAGACTCGATGTCGGCCCCCTGCAGCCCTACCCTTTTTGCTACAGCGGAATGAGAGAGGAGCTGCTCTCTTTGTAACTGGGGGTCATGTGGTGGAAAAGTTGAGAAATACTGTATAAAAGTCCGGAAAAGGGGAAAGAACCTCGAGGAGACTTGTCCTCATGAGGCTGACTCGGATGCTGTCTGAATCATGCGCACCTCAGCACGTGTCTGGTCTCTGTACATAGCTGGAATGCTTTTAAGTAGCTTTGTCTGAATTTCCTGAGCAGTGGCAGTGGGCTATCGACTGGTGACTTTTGAGCTGCCCTGCTGTAGAGGAGGCACGGTAACGAGCTGTCCTGTGGTAATTCTGGTGGCAAGGCTGGCTGATCTTTGCCAGCTCTCACATTTGGGCATCCCCAGGAGAAAAATTCCTCTATAAAAATCAAGGCAAGTGACAGCTAAATCCACTCCAGAAGAGGTTTCTGGGCCCCTTAAGAAAAAGGGAATAAGGGAGGGGTAATAGATCGTCCTCTGTAGTTGATCCCATTCTGACAGCGCTCATTACATCAAATCTGAGCACTCACTCTACCATATGGAAAAAGGGGGGACTCTGTCTAGGACCACTGCTGGGGAGAGTCTCCAATGGTGTTTGTGTTTCTTGACTCCAGGCAATTTTTCCATTCTTCCTTTGTTAAACAAGTGATTTGTTAAATGCCAGTGACCCCTTAGTAAGTCTCCTGAGCTGCTGGGGCTGGGAGTGACACAGAATTGTCAATAATTATATCTAGTAGGGTTCATCATGGAAAAATTTTTAACATTCGGGTCAAGGTCACCCCTAGGATTTAAGATAGCGAGGCTGATTAGGAGGTGAATTAAGCACAAAGTTTCAATGCATGCTCACTATTAATATTTTTTATTTTGTTTGGGAATAGCAGAAGCAAAGGAGCTGATGCCTTGGCTGGTTCTAGGATACCTCCTCCCTGACTCCAGGTGCTGCAAATAGCAATAAAAATTCTGGAGAAGTGTGACACAGAAAGAAAAAGAGCTTTTAGAGAGATTAAAGGGAGAGAAGGGCAAGACCTATGAAGACACAGAAACCTGGGATGATGGTAAGCAAAGGAGATGGCCATGTTTGCCCTGTTCTGTCATGGCGAGGTTTGAGTGGAAAACTCTTCTTATTCTTTTGATGATAGCTTTTTTTTTTTTAAATTAATGAGATAGAATCAAGATTCTCCCAGTCCTACAGGATCACTTTCATGTTTCTTTGCAGACAGGTGTATGGCCTCGTTCCCTCTGTCTCTCTGAGTTCCTCTGAGGCAGGATTCATCATCCAGCAAAGATGCAGCTTCTCTCACAGCTGCTTCCACCCAGCGCTTTGGGAGGGAGCGTGGCTCGGGTGTCTTTCTTCTGCAATCGCTTCCTGTCGGTACAGTACAAGCTTTTCAGAATAAACATGCCGGGAAGTATTTGCACTGTGTGCTATAAACAGGGTGCAGTTGTTTACCTGAAGCAAATAGCTGCCCATCAATCGTATAATAAAAGAGTCAAGAAAAGGGAAATTTTAATCTTTTAAAGTTTCAGAGATAATTATTCTTGATCAACTGGTTTGACAAGGAATTTCTTTTTCAGCAACAATGGCTGGTGTGGTTTCTGTAAATATTTTACAGTTATTTTCTGTTTCAGGTTTCCTGTTTCATCCAATAATGATGAATTGTGGCAGTTCTCTGCCTTCTTTATTACTGCTCTGAACAGCTGAGCTGCTGGAATAAATACCCCTCGAAATCTTTTCTTTCTGGCAGTAACCACAACCATGCATAGTTCTTCACCTCACGGGTGGAGTTTGATCTCAGTTTAGACTGTAAAATGTATATGTAGATATACATAATTTCCTACAGCTCCTTGAGGCTGGGAGCTCAGGTGTTGTTCACGCGTGATGTGCTGCACGTGGGCATGTGGGTGTCGGTTAGCAATGACCAGAAGTGTGAGTGGCGTGTTTCATTGAGGCTTTCATAGAATCATAGAATGGTCAGAGTTGGAAGGGACCTTAAAGATCATCCAGTTCTGACCCCTCTGCCCTGGGCAGGGACACCTCCCACTAGAGCAAGCTGCTTTCTAACTCTCTTGGCTAGAAGATACCTGTTCCTCTACTGCAGAGGCAATTCTTTCTCTCAGCTGATATCCCACCAGGTTTTACAAGGAGGGTTTATCCCACCTGGAGGTTTTACAAGGCTTCGGGAGGCTGGAAATCAGAGGTTTGAGGGCTTTCCCTTTAGAAACTGATGATGGTTCGGCTTTGCTTTAGGGTGGCTTTTCATTCGAAGTGAGTTTCTCCCTTCTTGTTTGTTTTAATCCTATCTGTCCTATCTCCTCCTGTGCTCAGGACCACCTTTTGGGTTCCGTTAGGCCACCTGCAGCAGTGTACAACCCTGTGATGGAGCCAAACTCTGAAAGAATTGACTCCAAGTTGTGCACAAAACTCGCTGGCAAAGGTAAGAAGTGTCGTGTGAGCAGCAGGGCTCACTGAGGATGCCGGCTGGAGGAGTTGTGGCCACGTGAGAGAATGAGGGATGGGAAGGAAAAAAAACGTGAGTGGGAAAGAAAAGCCAGAACGGGTCAGAACGGATCTTAGGGCACCTCTGGTGTGAGCTGAGTGCTGTGGTACTGCCTGGAGAAGGGGTTTGGATTTATAATCAAAGAAGCCGTTTCTCATTGTTTAAGCTCTGCTTTATTCAAGGAACTGGAACTTTTTTACATCCCTTTGCAAATAAGTAGAATTTCATTACAGAAACGAGATGGCCCCCAAGTGGAACAAACAGCAAGACCTGCTTTTTCATCTTGTTGTCCTTGTTCAAGAAGGACTTAGATTAGTAAGTTATTGTTCAGTCGAGGTCATCAGCCTCTTGCATACCAGGGCCCCTGGTTTCGTCTGTTTCCCACCTCGCATCCCAGGGTCCCCTGGCCAGTGAGGCTGTCCTGGGAAATCGACTGGATGGCTCATGGGGAGCATCATTTGCAAGTGGCTGAGCAAATGTGTTGCAGGGAACGGCTTGGAGACTGAATGGGAGCTGACAGTTTCCTTGGCACCCGAACCAGAAAGAAATCCATTGCTTTGTCTCTAGCTTAGCAGAACTAAAAGGGGGCAAGGCAGAGAGTAGCTTGAAGTTGCAGGTACCAAACATGATTTGAATCAAAATGGGCTATTTTACAGGGACGACCCTCAAGTCTTATCCCCTGAGCTGGAAATGGTGAATGGACACCAGAGTTGTCTGCTTTGCCCCGTGGCAACGTGACTCTGGGCTGCAGCGAAATAAAATCTACGCCCTTGGGGTAAGAAAAGAAAAGCCAGAACGGGTCAGAACGGACTTACCTCATGCTCTGTGGAGAAACACCTGAGCTACAGAGGACAGTGGGATCCTTCCCAACCTGGCATCTGCTGGGCTGTTCCTGAAGGCCCTGGGCAGGAAATTCTTCCCTGCCTCGTTTGTAGGACTGAGCTGGGTGAGGAGCAATGTGTTAGGGCAGGAGAGGAAGGCTGGTATCGGAGACACACTGTAGGCTGTAGAATAAGGTGGCACAAAGTGATCCTTGTCTTTACAGTGTTCTTTGGAAGTGGGGCCTCGTTGTCCTTGGGGTGCAGAGGGTTAAAGAGTGGCGGGGGGACACAGTTGGGCAACGCTAAGGGTTGAAGTTCACAGTAGCCGGGGGTTCAGAGAGCTGGGCCTGGACCCTTGGAGCCCATGGCTGCTGAACCAGAGCTGTGCTTCCTTTTTGACACGGGGGACACTTGGACTTACCTGCACACCGGAGGTGACAGCAAAAAAAGAAACACAAAGCAACAGCGGGGGAAGAGAACTCAGCAGAGCCCTTGTGCAGTTCCTCTCCGACTTCCCCGTAGTGAAGTTGTTTGGATTTTGTGCTGCTGTTGTGGTTGGCTGTTTCTCCTTGTACGTTCGTAGCAAGGACATCCCTCCCTGCCAGGTTCTGCAGTGTCCTCCTGGCAGGGAGAGCCCAACCGCAGCTCGCTTGGCGGGTGGCATGGTTTGAAAACTCTGCCTGCATCCCGAAAGGCAGGGAAGGCAGCGGGGCACGTGATGCTGTGTGTGGGGAGAGGAGGTTGGCTAGAAGCGGCAGAGGTTAAGAATGCAGCCCAGGGAACAGCAGGGGGAATGCTAAAATGTTTGTCCTGCACTCTGCAAATACAGCAGATATGCCCCGATTTCAAACCCGGTTTAGCAACACTCGCATACACACAGTTTCACAGACAGCTTCTTTCTTTCTGCATCGCCTGCAGGGACGGTATCGTTGATGCTGAGCGGCAAACAGTGGGAGCTCTTCCAGCATCAATAAGGATTTTGACGAGGGAGTGAGTCTGTTTGCTCGGCTGCAAAGACCTTGGCATCCAGTGAGTGGTACAGAGTGACCCCATCTCCCCACCAAACCAGAAAATAAATCTCTCACCGAATGCAGCCCTTCCAATATGAGACAGGCTTCGGAGTCGCAAAAATCATCAGATTGTTTAAGTCTTGATATTCCCTATTAAAAAACAAAAAAAAAAATTAATTGCCTTCTAGTTTTGGCCAATCATGTTTCCAAGCTTTTCTCTACAACCAAAAGATGTGGAAATAGATCTTTTTTTTTTTTTAAAGGAAAAGAAAACAACAAAAACAACCCCCCACCTTGCTGAATCCATGACTCCAAGTGCTTTAAGGCTAAATATCATGAAACTTAAGGCAAAACTAAAGGAGCTAAAAATCCTGCAAAGGCAGTGTAGCGCCGATTCGGTGTTCTCCCCGCAGTCTAACAGAGAGAAAACCAGCTTCTACACCGTCAGCTGGGGATGGTGGCGCTGAGTGAGGAGAACCTGGGGGATGTCACAGCTTTGGTTTGCTGTTGGATGGGAAGCAGGAACCTGTGCTGTTCCCTTCAGCCCTCAGGGGTGGGCACCTCTGAGCCTGGCCCTGCCCCAGCCAGAGGGAACACCTCTGCCAAGGCACTGGAAAACCCGATTTCTGTCGTTTCTCTGCCCAGATTCTCCCTCCTGGGTGATGCTGACTGTGGCAGTTTTGCATGCCCAAGAGGTGATCTGGTAGCCCCGCTTACATCCCTTGATTTCCCTGCAGCTGATGTGTTGGGGGAGCCCTGGCGAGGAGCAGAGCTGTCCCCCCCCAGCCCCGCCGAGCTCCCCAGCCCTGAAAGTTCCTCTCGTGGTGGTTTAGCGGCGATGCCCCTGCTGTTCCGGGTACCCACCCACCACGTCTCGGGTCTCGTGAGGGGGTTGAAATGCTCGTTTTTTGGCACCCCACATTCTGAGCACTTTAGCCTGGTGGCTTCTCCTAAAATGCTTGAGACAAAAATACGTTTCCTGTTTAGAAAGAGAGCGAAGATAAGCCCTAAAGTGCAGCCGCCTGCTCTGGCTACCTCCAGTATAAACAGCCCGCGCAGCCGGGCGCTGCTTTTGTTTGTTCTAGTGGCTTTTTCTCTTTAAAGGTGCATTAGACACAATTATCCAAAGTCCATCTTCTGGCAGCATCGCTCCCGACTGGCAGGAGAGGTCTGGGGCTGTCGGCTTGTCAGGAAAGATCCATCTAAAAGCCCCGAGTATCCAGCATGAGTTCCCACCTTTGTTCTCGAGGCGACAGCAATAAGCACCCCCGAAGTATGTTTCTACTTGGCGTTTCTCTGACGCTTTTTCACCTCGGTATCTGAGTGCTGTGTAAATAGTCCCTCAAACCTCCCTGGGTGGGGTGCTGAGGCCGGGTTTATTCTCTCAGTTTACAGAAAGGTTTGTGGTGTGAGTCAGCAGCCAGGCTGCAGGCGAGTTCAGCGCTCACAGTTTTTGTAATTAAGCACAAAATGGGCTTAGAGCTACCTTTGGCCAATCCGGGGCCGTTGTGGCTTCCCGAGTAAATCACAGCATCCATGAAATCACTCTCTGCAGCGTGATTAAGGTCTGTAGAGGAGACGGGGATCGTGTGTTCCCTCTGTGTAGCTGCAGCAGAAGGGTCTGAGCTGTCACAGCGCGCCCTGCGCCCGGGGTAAAGCTGAGATCTCTCCTGCTCTCTGGCTCCTAAAGGAAATTGCCACGTGTGATGGTGCCTGATTGTGATGCTGTCAATATTCTAGCAGATACCACGAGCTCCACTTGGCCGGGTACATGAGACTTAGATAAAACCAGGGCAAATCTGTGCTATGATCTAATCAGGCACGCGCAGCCGAGATGGCAGTTGACTCTCTTTCCCCCTTTTGATAAATTAATCTAATTTGCAGATTCCCATGATGGCTCAATCCTGCAATGTTCTGAGCCTTGTAGTTCTACTTCAGCAAAATGATCAGGTCCTTTTATGAGCCCAGGACTGGGTCTACTGAAAGCATTAGTATAAAAAACATCAGGCTCTTACTACCATGTTTAGGGACTACGTTTTCAGAGTTGCTGATCCCACAAAAGATCCCACTGGGCCCTTGCTAAAGTGCTTCTTCTGGGAACCAAGTGTAGGATCCTCAGTCGCTGTCAGCGTGGAACCCTGCGGCAGGAAAATGTACAACGTGCTCTGAAACCCTTGGTTGGTTGGTGGATGAGTTACAGGAACACCTAAGGCAGCTCAGAAAATGTCTAGTCCTTCCCAGCTCTTGTCTCGCTCAGATGTGCGGAGTCATTGTCTGGCAGAGGTGAGATGTGTAAAGTGGAAGGAAGGAGGACCTGAGCAGGGAGGAGTGGAAGTTCCACTGGTGTGTGGCTGTATTTTTCTTTTTTCAGTGGTGCCCAGGGGCAGGACAAGAGGAAATGGGCACAAACTTGAACATAAGAAGTTCCACCTCAACATGAGGAGGAACTTCTTTCCTTTGAGGGCGGCAGAGCCCTGGAAGAGGCTGCCCAGGGAGGTGGTGGAGTCTCCTTCTCTGGAGACATTCAAACCCCCCTGGACACGTTCCTGTGGGACCTGCTCTGGGTGGACCTGCTCTGGCAGGGGGGTGGACTAGGTGATCTCCAGAGGTCCCTTCCAACCCCATGTCATTCTGTGAATCTGTGATTCTGTATTTTGCGTTTTGCTTCCCCCGGCCGCCTTTTCCCCGGTAACATTTATGAAACGACTGTGTGAGGTCTCAGCTCAGGCTCCGGAGGCAAGAGCTGGTGTGTTGGAAACCGGCGCTCCAACACTGCGTAGGTGCAGGAGCTGGGGAGGGGGGAAGAGCTGCCCCTGCTATTTTGGGGACCATGGAACTCAAATTTGAGCTTGCTCACAGCTCTGCAAGGGCTGTCCCTGATGTGCTGCTACCTTAATCTCTCTTACACATGTCTCTGGCTGTAACTTTCAGTGCTGATTCCTCCAGAGGAGAGTCATTTTTGTTCATTTTTTGTTCTCTTCTTTATCTATGCAGGACGAGCACCTTGCTATCAGCTTAGAAAAACGCATGGCCCCCTCCCAAAGAATTCAACCATCGTGAGTAGGAGGCAGTAAATGAAAGCAGCGGCCTTGTGGAGAGGAAGGAGGAAAAGTTGTGCAAAGAAAGAAACCAGGTAGAAGAGCTCAAGGGTTCCCTCGGCGCTCTTTGTACCGGGAACTAGTGCGAGGTGCAGCAGTTGAGCACAGAGCCGGTCCTGTTCAGCAGAAGCCAGGTGAGATGAAGGTGTGCCTGATGCCAAGTGTGACGATTCCTTGCTGCAGAGGGAGGAACTAGAGCAGTGTTTACCCCCAGCCAGAACCCACGAATGCTTTCCACGGAGGGGCTGGAATTTGAAGAGATTGTTGCAATAAAGATACGTCCCACCAACTGGAGCCTTTATCAAGTTGCCAAGTGCTTGTAAATATTGTGCGTAAATATTGTTATTGCCGCTTTATTAAAGGGAAAATGAGATGAGAGATGGGAAGGGTGAGATATTAGAGCAGCACCTAACTTTTATAGTGCCTCCGTTGAAGGGAAGCTTTTCAGGCCTGCTGGTCATATGCGCTAGGAACTTAAGTGAAGCATGAATGAATTTGGTGTAGCAGAATATCAGTTCACAGAATGCTGTGGGGTTGGAAGGGACCTCTGGAGATCATCTAGTCCAACCCCCTGCCAGAGCAGGTCCACCCAGAGCAGGTCCCACAGGAACGTGGCCAGGTGGGTTTGAATGTCTCCAGAGAAGCAGACTCCACCACCTCCCTGGGCAGCCTCTTCCAGGGCTCTGCCACCCTCACAGGAAAGAAGTTCCTCCTCATGTTTAGATGTCCTAATCTGCTCTGCTGTGACTCGGATTCTCATCTTCCTTAGATAAACTCACTTTCTGTCTGCTAAACCTAGATGTAACCTGCCTGTTAGCAACGCCAGTTCACCTCTCTGCTCTGGACCACTACCTCTGAGAGGCATAAGCCCTCTCCGTCTCCAGGAGGTATCGGCTCTTTTCTACTGGTACAGACCAGTAGATGTTCATTTATCTCATGACTTTTGAGGGTAACAAGTCAAGACTCTCTGTGACCTGCCCTGTCTGCTGTAGTTAGTGTAGATGATCCGTGGAGCTGCTGTTCTGCTCCCCGGCTCACAAAGCTTCTGGGAGCTCCCAGCCCGTTGACGCGGTGCCAGCGCGCCGTGGCCTTCAGTGAAACGAGCAGAGCCTCCTCTCAGCGACGGCCCAGAAGCATCCGCCGCCACAGCCTGTAATTTCTGTTTTTTAAAAGCGGCTGCTTGTGCCTGAACCGTGATGGCTCAGTGAGTCAGAGCCGGAGCTGGGAATAGAAGAGAGGGAGCTGCTGCTCTCACCGCTGAGCCCTGCGACGCCGAGCTCCTCCAGCTCGGTGTGGGCACAGCGTTCGGGAACCCACCGAGGGAGAGTCCTACGCTCCAGGGCAAAAGGGAGAGAGAAAAAAAAAAAAAGCAGCACTAATAGTTATTTAATTGCTTGTGAACTTCCCTGAGTAGAAAACAGGGTCAGCTCTCCCCACCCAAATTTGGACTCTGGCATTTTACCAACTTAAGTCATAGCCTAACTCTTCAGTGGTTTTTATAGGGTTTGCTGTTGGTTGGATTATATCCTTTTTTTTCTTTTTTTTTTCTTTTTTTCAGTGAGTTCCTAGCTGGATCTGAAGCGCCAAAAAACTTTTTTCAGGAAACGGCAGCGTCATTTCTCCCCGTCAGCCGCCCCAGCGAGTGAGTTCTCATCAGTTCAAGCGACAACAACTGCAGGTGCTTCGCTGCTTTTTCCACGTAGGGTGAGTCCTTTCGGCAAACGTTGGGAGGGAACAGCTGCCTGCAGTGAAAACAAGAGGATCCTGCTGATCCAAGCTGAAATGGGACATGGAAATGGGATTTTTGACCTTGAGAGGTCCAAAGTTGCTCAAAGGAGGGACTCTGTGAAAGTTAAAAATAACTAGATCTTTGTCATGATTCTGCAACGAGTAGAGCTGGATGAATCCGTTGCAAAACAGAGGCCCAAACCTTTAAATAGTACGAAGTAGCAAAATCTTTTGATGACCAATCAGCTGAGGAACTGGCCCCAGTATTTGCAAACATTAAGTTAAGAACAGCTGGTTTTGTCAACTGCATTCTTCTCTCGTTTTTCCGATCCTCTGCTCGTGAGTGTTCAGACACACACACACACAAAAAAAATCCCCAAAAAACAAAGAAAAATATATTTGTTGATGCAGATGTTTAAGGAAAGGCTGTTCTTTCGGAGGGTTCTCATCTCCAGAGCTGGATGGATGAGTAAGAGCGTTAATTTCTCCTCCACTCCTGGTGCTGTTCGGCTACAGAGAGACACGTTAGGTACCGATCTAACGCCTGGATCTCCCTGGATAAGATCTCTAGGTCCCTCTGTATGTTCTGTCTCGCTGCCCCTCCTGCGCACACACACGCCGTGTGATTTCAAGCAGTCATCTACCATGAATAATGTCCAGGGGCCAGGTCACAAGCTTCCCATCGCATGGAATCCATTTGCATACAATCCAAGCAATTACAAGTAATGAATAGATTAGTAAAACCAAACAAAACAAGAAACTATTCATACTGCGGGAGAGCAGAAAGAAAA
>VXAK01013998.1:0-20920 GCA_013399435.1 Arenaria interpres | reverse complement strand
TTTTTTTTTTTTTTTTTTCTTCTGAAGAGGACAGCAACGCCAACAAGGGATAATTTGATGGATTACTCTGCGGGGCTGAGGGGCTCTCCTTAATCCCCTTTGTGGGCCTGTTTGACTAGACGCGTAGCAGAAGCCCCCAGCCCCAGGCAGAGAAAAGGCGGCTCAGCGGGGTGGGTTTTACACACTGACATATAAATACGGGCCCTGGTCATGTGGTGCCGGATATAATCTGTGCCCGTTACCACGCTGTGGAGAAGGGGGGCACCTGGAGGGGGGCTTATTTTTTCCCTTTCCAGTTCAATTTACATTTTTATTCTTCTGCTAAAAATAATAAAAAAAAAAAAAGAAGAGGGGGGTGGGGGAGAGGCTGAGTCAGACCAAACGCTGGGGTGATGGGCGCACCAAAAGTGAGCTCAAGTGAAAAGCAGAACTGTATCGGCTCTCGTTTCCTCTCCCGCTCCAAAACAGGGGCTCCCCTCATGAATAAAAGCAAGAACTTGGGTCGTGCAGTAGCAAAACAAAGCTGTGGCTCCGAGGTAGAGCCAGCCAACCTTGTCCGGAGGTCTCGAGCTGTTCGTAGCAGACCTGAGGCCAGCTTCAGGGAAGGGTGAGGCTTTTGAGAGCGGAGGCTGAAAACGCTGCATCTTCGTTTGCGTTGCCTGTGTTTCGGAGTGTGTGAGGCTTCTGTGTGCTTAACGAAGTTTGGTGATTAGATGTGAGATCATCCTGCAGGCACAAGCAAGCAGTCTGAAGATCCCTCTGCAGCTGAGCTCAGCTGTGGGATACTTACTGGGGCACTCATCCTTCATCGCATCGCAGCTGAACTGGGACCTCCAGTGTGGTCACTTTCTGCGGTGGCTCTGATGGAAATGGGGCTGAGCCACAGACCAGCAAGGGAAGGTTTCGGCCCTTCAGCCTTGCCCCCTGCTTGTCTGCGGAAAGTGTGGTGGCTGCTCCTTTCTGCACCTTGTCTTGGCCACTTTCCTCCTGGCCTGGACTGCAGCAGGGTCCCCCAGGCAGCCTGGAGCCTGTGGCCACCATTGGGCTAGCGTGGCAACGACGCCTGCCAACTGCAGGAGGGTGGATGACACCCGCTGGCATCGCCGTGAGCGACGGGCTGATGTCTGTCCCGTTGAGAAGCACGGCAAGGGTCTGAAGTGTCAGCATGGCCTCCTGACCCCGTTAGTCAGACAAGGTTCCTGTTTGTAACGGGGAGGAGGAAGAGGAGGAGGAGGATGGGTTGGAACTGGCCAATCTTTGCTGCTGTGTCTTTTCCACTGGTCAAACAGGCGGGCATGGGAGCTAAGGCAGTCAAAGCCTGGGAGGAAGCCTCCTGCCCGGAGCAATTCCTTCATCTGGCAGGGGAAGAAGCAGGTTGTGGGTCAGGTCAGTGGAGCCTGTGGGCTGCCCTGCTGTCCATTGGGTGTTCGTGTTGCGAGGCGAGGATAAAGTGTCCATAGAGCTATCGGCAGGGCTCCTGAAAGGAGTGTGAGATACCAGAGCCGTGCAGGGTGAAGGACAAGTGGGACAGATCTTTCTCCACCCTGGAAAGCATCCTTTCTGTACGACAGGCAGAGCGAGGACCGTGCTGTTGGCCTGCCAGGCTGGGAAAGCATCCTTCCCTAGCTCCCATTCTTAAATACTTTCACCTTATCCCTCTCATAGTGACCTTTATTTGCAGCTCGGTGGTTATGGGGCTCGGCGGTTATGAGGCTCAGCGTCTGAGTGGGTGCAGTCTGGTTTAGTGGGAGAAAGTGGGAGATGCAGCCCCCTGAAAATCAGCTGATGGCTGCGGGTGCTTAAAACTTGGCCCCTTCTTCTCTCTTTGGCTTCTGACTTTAAATTCACAGAATGGTGATGGTGGTGAACTGCCGTCGGTCTCGTGTCTGTTGGGCCGGGGATCAGGAGAGCAGCAGCACAAAAGGGCCTGAGCTAAACTCTGGCTTTTTAAAAGATAGCCCTGAAAGCGGGATGGTCGTGTTGTAGGTGCTGCAACAAAACATTTGCAGCGTGGCAGGAACGAACCAACCCCCAGTCCTGACAAATTCACGTGTCTGCCTTTGAACCAAGCTGTGTGGAAGGTCTTCTGAGCTGTCGTGGGGACCTATCGAGGGAACCTGCCCCTTCTCATAACTCTGGATGCATCTGTAGCATCTAGCATTTCTCCTGGAGATATATAGATATATATATGCTGGTGTCTGGGCTGCTGGATGCTGCACTGTGGGGTGAGGAAGGGAATTCCAAATGGGCTGGGGTGCCTGGGTCTTCCTTGTCCTCGTCGGAGGGGATTTCCACCCGCTGATGCTCTTTCCCTAAGCTGAGCTTCCGAGGCCGGTATAATGGAGCCCCTGAGCTCAAAGGAAACGCAGAGTTAATTCAGGGAGACTAAATAAATTGCCGTTTCTCCCATCCCTGCTTAATGACCGCTCCCCTCTCCCCACTCTGTGAATGGGGTCAAGGAGATTTTGGGAGGGGGGGTAGGGGAGAGGGTCAGGAGAGGTCAGGTGAGTTTTCCATTTCATCCCGCGCGAGGCTGCCAGAGCTATTCTCCATGGTGCGTTTCACATTCAGCTGCAGTGAAAGGACACTGATAGCTGTGAAAGGGTCTGGCACTGGATGAACAGCCCTTCCCTAAGCGCTCCCGCTTGTGCTCTCTCCCACCCTTTCTTCCCAAGGGCTTCCAGGGAGCGGGGAATTAATAACATTCATAAAGAGCCCCTTGGAAGGTTGGAAATGTAGGGTTGTGGTTATGAATGGGAAACCCGAGGGCTCGCAATACCCTTCGCCCTCCCCTCTCTCTGCTGCCTGTTGGGAATTGGGTTCCAATTCCTGCCGTGTGGGGAGGGGGGATGCAGGTCCCTCTCACCTGGGAACTGCTGGATCGGAGCAGCCCCCCCTGAGCTCCCTGCACAGCCCCTACCACCCCCCTCCACACTTCTGCAAAAATCTATGGCTTTTCTTTAGCTGCAGAGGCTTTTCTGGGGTAACTTTTTCCTGTATAAGACAGGGCTCGGGTTATTACACAGCCCTGACAGGTCACAAATAGTTGATGAATCTAATTCTGTGTTGTCTGATCAGTACTGGTCTGTTTGTCGAACTCCAGGGTGGGTGCACGACCGTCATAAATCAGAGAGGCTGCTACCACATTTAATAACATTTCCTGTCCCTTCTGCACCCATGTAAGAGACTGGGAGGATGATGGCGTGGCAGGGTGTGGATTCTTCTGAGGAATAAACGAGTTTTTCTCTGCCACAACTACACCCAAATTTTATTTTTAAACTGCCTGTCCCTCTCTGCTTAGGCCCTGTTTAGATGTGAATACTTGTAAGATCCTATGTTGGAAGGATGTGAGGAGATTGGGAGGAGGAGAGGCTTCTTTCAACCTGTGCTTGTGCATGTCCATCAGCACCCTGCATGTGGTCCACCTCTTCAGTTGTCTCGGGGTTTGTTTCCTCTAAAAGCAAAAGGTGGGGTTTAAAGTCCGTTAGCGAGGATCTGGAGCAGCATCTGTGCCAGCTGGGAGAGAGGAACGGGGAGTGAGCGTCTGCTGGCCTTGCTGTGTCTCTGTACCGCGCCGGGCACGGGAAGGCATTTGTCAAAACTTTTTCTGTAGCATGTGAATGGAGAACAAACTCTGAGTCGGGGAAATGTGTGAGTCCAATCTGCTGGCCCACCGCCTTTGGAGAAATGCACTCTTGGAAACTGCTTTCCCTGGCATCATTCCTTCTCCTTGCTCCCTGCTGGTGCTGCTGGATGAGTTGATCTCTGCAGAGCGCCTGCCTTCACAGCATCATAGAATGGTTTGGGTCAGGAGGGAGCTTAAAGCCCACCCAGTGCCACCCTGAAACCAGGACTCGGGTGGTCTGATTTTCATAGAATCATAGAATGGTTAGGGTTGGAAGGGACCTTAAAGAACATTGAGTCCCACCCCCTGCCCTGGGCAGGGACACCTCCCACCAGCCCAGGTTGCTCCAAGCCCCCTCCAACCTGGCCTTGAACCCCTCCAGGGATGGGGCAGCCACAGCTTCTCTGGGCAACCTGGGCCAGGCTCTCACCACCCTCACAGCAAAGAATTTCTTCCCTACATCTCATCTCAATCTCCCCTCTTTCAGTGTCAAACTGTTCCCCCTCATCCTATGGCTCCCCTCCCTGATCCAGAGTCTCCTCCCAGCTTTCCTGGAGCCCCTTTAGGGACTGGAAGGGGCTGAAAGGTCTCCCTGGAGCCTTCTCTTCTCCAGGCTGAGCCCCCCCAACTCTCTCAGCCTGTCGTAGGAGAGGTGCTTCCTCCCTGACCTGGGTTCTCCAGTGGGAGAGGAGACACCAGGACTGCAGGAGATGCAATCCTTTCTGCTCTGGTTGCCATTGCTGGAAAGGCTCCTCGGTGCGGGTGGGTGGCAGAGCCCTCTCCTCTTCTGCCTTTGTCCGGGGCAGTGTTTGCTGTTTTGCTCCTGCCCCCAGGACCCGCCTCCTTACCTGGCTGCCAGGTGAACCAGCCTCTCGGGGTTGATCTGTTGTTTCTCTGCAGAGAAAGGAAAGGGAAAGTTCGGTTTGCAAGCTTCGAAGCCAAATGGAAAAAAGCCTGGGTTTCAAGATGCTTTGCTTCTCCTTGAGGAGGGAGAGGAAGAGCAGAGGAAGAGCCTTAACGCTGAACAGCACATGATGTCCCCATGGCACGACAGCTCAGTGAGCAGCTGTGGAAAAGCCCCACACGTGGCTCCCTTCTGCTTCTATGTGCAGGAAACCTTCCGCAGAAGGGCTGGTACCCCCCTTTTTCGGCGCCTGGCTGTTACCCTGGTCAGGGTGCTTGACCTTGTGTTCCTTGGGGAAGAAGAAATGCTGTGTCCTTATTGTACAAGTTTAGGGAAACTGAGGCCAGAGGGCAAGATGTGCCTGCTGTCGTGCAGATTTTTGGACCAGCCACCCCCTCTCTCACTGTTAAAGGTCTCCCCGTCACAAGATGCTGGATCCCACCAGGCTGGACAGACTGTGGCCACCTTGCTTGGGTGGGATCTCTCGGCCAGGGCATGCCTGACCGACTCCTTCCACATCGGGATAAAGTTAGAGAGCACCGGCCTCAAACCAGTCCTCCTGCCTAGTCTGCCAGGTAAATTGTCCTAGGAGACATCAGCGGTTTAAATGAAGCGTTTGGTCTTGGTGCTGGGGCTGTTATTTAGAGCCAGATTGTTAACTGCAAAGCTGCGGGGAACATCTGATTGTCTTTAAACAGAGAATAATAATCCTGTGTGCTAAATCTCTCGCTGCTGGCTCTTTGTGACGTGCCGGCGGATCGGGCGAGGGAAGGTGACAAAGGGTAACACCAGGGCAGGGCTTGGGGCAAAGTTCAGGTGTGAGCCCAGAGCCCGAACTTCCTCCTGGGCTGGTTTGGGGCCGCGGTGGCTCAGTGCCCTGCGAGGGGCCGGTGCCCGCAGCCTGTCCCTGCTCCGCGCCCCGGCCCCGGCGCTGTTCTGGTGCCAATAAATGCCCCGATAATAACGGCGTGTTATCAAGAGGCAGGGAGGGCCCTGAAACCAAACCCGCCTGTGTACCTGCCGCTGGGTTCCTCCTCTGCTTCCCTCAAACGGCTCCAGCAGCTTTTCCCGAGCGCTCCCTGCCCCGATCGCCTCTCGCCGTGGAGGAGGTGAGTCCTGGCTTCTGGCTGCCTTTCAGCCCCGCTCCTGTGAGTTTTCCCAGCCTTCCTCCTCCATCCCTCTGTCCCGGTCCTTATGGATCGATGGTTCAGGTGATTTTCCTACCCTGCCCTGGCGTTTCTTTCCAGCTAACCCAGCCCGTCTCTCCGTTCTGTCGACAACACAGAAAAAGCAATTGATGACTAGTGGGGCAAAATGCAACTCAAACAGAAAAGGGTTCATAATCCGTTGTAATTATATCTACAACTTGTTTGCTGTTGACAACTTCTCATCTCTGGCTGTGCGTGAGTATTGCTTCATAGAATCATGGAATGGTTAGAGCTGGAAGGGACCTTAAAGACCATTGAGTTCGAACCCCCCCAGGTTGCTCAAAGCGCCGTCCAGCCTGGCCCCATCCCAGCTTCTGGGAACACTGGGATGTATTTTTTCCTTAAAGCCCTGTGAGGGTGCGGAGGGGGGAAGAGACGGGTCTTTTCTTACCGACTGATGGGAAATTCAGCCTCTCTGCCTCAAAACTGAAATTCTCAGGTAGTCGGGGAGATGGACAGATTCCTGCTTCCTCCCCCCCCAGTGCTAGAGGTGTCACTGCAATTAAAGGGAAGAAAATAATTTCTTTTTCTGTGTGTGTGTGTGTGTGTGTGAGAGATCTCTTACTTAATGTCTGAGGTTTGCCTTGGGCTTAGTCCCCCTCTGTAAACCCCGCAGACCCCAGACTACAGCAGGCAGTGGACATTACATGGACATTACATGGACATTACATCTAGTTCAGTGCAGAGTGATGGTGGTTCAGTTAATTTTGGCTCGTGAATCTGCCTCCTGTGGGTAACGGCAGCGAGGCTTCTGCTGCTGGAGCTGGAGGGCTGCAGCTTAAATTCCTATCCCAAGGCTGTCAGCCAGCTGGGCACCCATCAGAAAGGAACAAGGCTGAGACATCCTGTGTCTAGCCCACATCTAAGCAAGGTGGTTGCTGCCCCCAATCGCTTCCTTGCAGATAGAGTGCGTCTGAAGTAACTGCTGAGCAGATCTGGGGCCTCCGACTATTCCTTTGAAGCTGCCTCTGGTGATTAAAGGAAAACTGTAACTGTTCCCTCTCCGCCGTTGGCTTGCTATTTGACCTTGGGCAAGTCATTTAAATGTTCACAGTTGTTAAAAGGAGGTATCTTTTGTGACAGTGGAGGTCTAAGTCAGTGCGGAGGGGGAAGGTGAGGGATCTGGGAAGGAAAATAATGCGTAGTTATTGTGTGTGGTTGGCAGCCCGTCGGCTCCTCGGCTGGGGAGCCGTGCCTCTCCTCCTGCCGCAGCGAGAGACGGGGAGCGATGCTTGAGGCTTTGTAAAAACCTTGTCATCACAAAAAAACCCCTCCTCGCCACACTTCCAGCTTCACCCGGTCACCTCTGTGTGGGTCAACTCGGCTGATGGCCAGAGGGGAGGAAAGAGAAAAGGGAGAACGCAGAAACTGTCCCAGCTGTACCTGCCTGCGCAGAGATGGAGGGGAGATGCCTGTGCTCTCTGGAGTTGGGGAACGCTCATTTGCACCCTGTTTGGTGGTAACGTGGAGGTTTCTCTCTGCCCAGTGGAGCTGTGGCAGGGCTGAGGGCCAGCCCTGGTGATTCAGCAGCTCCTCCTGGGCACACACCGCGCATCCCGCAGCCCTGCGAGGTCTGACCCGCTCCACCGGTCACGGCCTCCAGCACGGGGTTCCTCAGCGGGCTGAGGAGGGAGGCGAGTGTTGGGCTGGAGACATTCCTTCTAGGAGCTTTTTCCTCTCCCCTGTAATTGAGGCAGAGGATTTAGAGGGGGACCAGGCTGTAAAGCTGGATTTTTACCTCATTTCTCTTGATGGGTTCACTCTCTGCAGCTACACCAGACCTACAGGCAGGTGGGTACGTGGTTACAGCTTCCCCGCAGTCAGGGAGGGAGCGACTGGAGATAAACTCCTCCGCCTGCATGTCTCGCATTCTGCTGAGCCTCCTCCATCCCGAGGGACCCGAAGCACTCAGGGGCTGCGCTGTGGTGGGACAGGAGGCAGAAGCTTCCCGGGAAACTGGGAGTACAGGGCATGGTCCTGAAGTGGGTCATGAAGCACGTTCAGGCCAGCGGGACTTGTTGTTCCTTGTCCCCAGGGAGAAACTCGATAGTGGCTCATTTAGGGTGAGAAGTGGGAGCGTACAGATCCTGAGAATTAGGCAGCAACTTGTTTTACTCCTGAATCGATGTCTGTGCAGGAGCTTAATGACTTTCTAACCCGTTCTACCTCTCCCAGCGTAACTACAGACCGTCTTTAGCAAACCGGTGGTTTGGAGGACTAGATGCTGGTAACCTCGCAGGATTTCTTTTGTTTGGAGACTGACACAGTGGCAGGCTCATCGCAGGATACTCTTCCCTGAGCTGCTTAGCCCCTGTCCTGATCTGGTGGCCTCTCCCCTCTGGAGAAAGCTGGAGAGAGGGAGCACGTTACAGGGCAAATAAATGACTCAGACTAATGAGTAAGGTAATTGCCGTTCACTGTTAGATGAGGCTAAAGTGGGTCAGGTTTGTTTGTGAAACTCCACAGAGGCACCATCTGTTCTTTGCGCCCCGTCTCGGGGGCTGGAGGCAGGATTTGGGTGAAACTGCTGCGGGGCGGCGCGGAGGATGCCCCGGTCATTAGGCGGTGGTGCAGGTCCCTGGGGGTGACCCTCTGTGACTGCAGGCGAGTGCCTGCAGCCCTGCTCCTCGGAGGGGGACTCCTAATTGATTTCACTGGGAGAGGGGACCCTAAATCCTTTGTCTCTCTGCCACAACTGGACAGGATGAGGCTGGACAGGACACGGAGAGGTCATTAGACCTCCCTTAGCCCGAAGGCGGGATTGGATTTTCCCAAACCACGTCTGACGGGTGCCTGTCTCACCTGTCACAAGCCCTCGGAGAGAAACCCAGCACCACTGGTTCGTGGCTTTTAACCCTGCCGCTCTCCCAGATGTCCTCTCGTCATCCTCTTATGCCCACAAGCCTGTTGGGATGGGGACTGTCTCTCTCAGCGCTGACGTGTCTGTGCAATACCTGTTTTTAGCCCTTTTCCCTGCCCTGGACCCCGCTGTGTCTAACAAGCTCTCTCTCCTCGCAGACCACAGCATGTGAGCAGGAGGGGAAGCCTGGCGAGGGATCCCTGCCTCGACATCGCCGGGGCCACATCTTGCAAGAAGAGGAAGAGGAAAAGCCCCTTCGTTCACCATTGCTAAAAATGGGAGGCAGCATCTGCCCAGCAGAGCAGGAAGGGAAGCTCCAGACCTTGCCTGTGGGGCATCCCTGGGAGCGCCGCAGCCGCAGCGCCGCAGCTCTGTGTCAGTAAGGGCTGCCGGGGCGGCGTGGCGCAGGGAGCCGGGGGCAGCATGCTCTTCCACAACCGCAAGACCCAGCTCCTGCTGGTCAACTCCCTGACGTTCGGCCTGGAGGTCTGCCTGGCCGCAGGGATAACCTACGTCCCTCCGCTGCTGCTGGAAGTGGGTGTGGAGGAGAAGTTCATGACCATGGTTTTAGGTAGGCAGGGGTTTTTTTTTCTCGTCTTTGAGGTGCTTGTTTCCCCTTCGAGACTGGAGGGCAGGGGCAGATAAGGGCATGGAGGCTTGTCTCTGCAGGGTGGTGGCAGGGCTGCTGTTAGATCAAGGGCAGCCTTGTGTTTGGGGGAGGAAGCTGTGACACAGCGGAGCTTACTGAATTCTTGAAACGTCCCAGGCCTTTTTTACAGTGTGTACAGACCAATGTCCCCCAGATCTGTCCCCCTAACACCACCTTGTTTTTCTTTTCCAGGGATAGGACCTGTCCTTGGCTTGGTTTTTGTGCCGCTGATTGGATCCGCCAGCGACCACTGGCACAGCAGCTATGGCCGAAGGCGACCTTTCATCTGGATGCTGTGCCTGGGCGTCCTGCTGAGCCTCTTCGTTATCCCTCATGCCAGCAGCCTGGCCAGCCTGTTTGCCCTCAACACTCGCCCGCTGGAGATCGCCTTCCTCATCCTGGGCATCGGGCTACTGGATTTCTGCGGCCAGGTCTGCTTCACTCCGCTGGAAGCCCTGCTCTCAGACCTCTTCCAGGAGCCCGACAACTGCCGCCAAGCCTTCTCCATGTACGCCTTCATGATCAGCCTGGGGGGCTGCATCGGCTACCTGCTTCCAGCCATTGACTGGGGGGGCAGCTTTCTGGCCCCGTACCTGGGAGGGCAGGAGACCTGCCTCTTCAGCCTCCTCGCCGTCATTTTCTTTGGCTGTGTGCTGGCCACGCTCTTCGTGACGGAGGAGGCAGCCACCCAGGCAGACGTCCTGGATGGCCCCGCGCTGAAGGATGCTCCCCCGAAGCCCTCCCCTCCTGCCTGCTGCTCTTGCCAGCTCTCCCGGAGCTCCTGTCTCCTGCAGGCCAGGCGCGTGATGCAGGCTCTGAGAAACCTCTGCACGCTGGTGCCGCGGCTTCACAGCCTCTACTGCCGCATCCCCAAGGTCATCCGGCGCCTGTTCGTGGCCGAGCTCTGCAGCTGGATGGCACTTATGACTTTCATGCTGTTCTACACAGACTTTGTCGGAGAAGGGCTGTACCATGGTGTCCCCAGAGCCAAGCCCGGCACGGATGCCAGACGCCACTACGATGAAGGTGAGCAGTGAACCAGCTGCTCTGAGGCTGCGGCGCCTGTTCCCTGGGATAGGGAGCTAGGAATGGGCTTGGATCTGCTAGTAATGCAAAAAAAAGGTTACAGGAAACTAGACTTTCTGCAGGTGGGTCAGGACAAAGCATTCTTCTGTGGCCCCCAGAGCGTTCACAGTGGCCCAAATGGGGAACACCTCTTTGTCCTCCGAGCTACCCAGCACAGAACCAGATCTGGCAGCGCAGCCCTGGCCTGGGGCTGAATTGTTTAGTGGCAGAACGGTCTGGCAGGTTGTGTGCCGAGCAGGACGTACCCAGCTCTGTCTGCGGGCTGGGATTGCTGCTGCCAGGTCCTTTTACTGCTACTCCCTCCTTTCTGTTTGAGGGGTGATGGTGCTCCCCATCTCTCAGAGGGCAGGGGTTGCAAAGCCAGGACACGCTCAGTAGGAGCAAGGTGGGCTTTTCTGCGTCTTCCTTTTGTGCTACTGTGAGGTTCCCGTCCCACATCTGTATCTGGGGAGCCCTCGAGCAGTTTCCCCAGTTCTCACCCCTCTCTCCAGTGGTTTTTGGTGGTGCTCACCACTGCAGACAGTAGCTATGGTGTCCACGTCATGGGATACTGCTCCCTGCAGCTCGTTACCTGCTTGCTGTTGTTGCCCGCTGTCCTGTTTTACCTGCTGTGTTGTGCCAGAGCCTTGACTCGCTGCCCAGCCTTTCTTTTCTTCTCCCTGATTTAAGTATTTTATTCTTGGAGGCACCTTCCTGGCCTCCTCCTCCTCCAGCTGTATATCTTTCCCTCTGAGTTTTCCACTCACTGCTTCCGTGAGCTCTGCAGTACACTGCCTCTTTGTGCTGAGTGTCTATTTAACTTAGAGGGAGCTTAATTATTATTTAACGCTTGCACTGTATAGCTTCCAGCAGGTCAGGGCTCCATTGTGCTACCTGTCATAGAAACTTGTGTTGAGTAATGATCCTTGCTTCAAAGAGTTAATGGTTTTAATTCCCTGAAATCTGATAGATTTTTGCAAAGGGTAAGGTCCGGATTGCTACCGGATACTGCAGTCGTTTAGTGGATGTTGTGTACTTTACCTTGGCTTAAGCACAATTCCTTGTTCCTTTTGTTCTGCTGCTGGTTTTGGCATCAGATAACAACAGATCCTGGTTCATGAGCAGGTGACAGATCCTGGGTCAAGAGTAGGAAGGTGGGAACAGGGACTTCTAAAGATAAGACCAGCGTTTGGGTTCCTATCTCCCATCACCCTTTCAGTTAGACTGGGGTGCCCGGGAGCACGTGTAGGAAGCCCTCGCTAGAGGGTGGGAGCTGCAGACAGAGGCAGGTGTGACCCTGGGCTGCGTTAGGTGATGCTGCTCTGCTTCCTGACCCAGCCATGTGGCTGCCAGGGCTGTTTGCAGCTGTGCCACACTCTGCATGGACTGTCCTGAGTTGGGCACAAGGGAGAGGGAAGGAGCCCCAAAAGCTGAGTGAAGCCTGGGCACAGTCAGGGCAGTGTCTCACCAGCTCTGCTTACCTGCAGGTGTCCGGATGGGTAGTTTGGGCCTCTTCCTGCAATGCGTCACGTCCATCTTCTTTTCGACAATCATGGACCGGATGGTGAAGCAGTTTGGGACGCGGGCTGTCTACCTGGCCAGCGTGGTCTTCTTCCCTGTGGCTGCCTTCGTCATGTGCCTTTCCCACAGCGTCATCATCGTTACCATCTCAGCTGCTCTGACGGGCTTCACCTTCTCTGCACTCCAGATCCTGCCCTACACCCTGGCATCGCTGTATCATCATGAAAAACAGGTAGGGATCTGCTCCAGAGGGCCATGTGCCGGGTGGCTGTCACCAGCTTCACCAGCCTCTTCTGCCACTTGTAGCTGGGACAGTCAGTCCAGCCCATGGAAGAGAAACACGTGCCTGTGTACAAAGGTTTTCCACGTCTGCCTCCTGTCTCCAGGCTGTGTCTTCTCTGAAGATTCACCTGAAATGGAGGAGATAAGAGAGTTTAGCATCTCCTTCCTTAGGCAAGCCCTGCTCACAATAAGAATTATGCAATTTTAAAAAGTGGCAAGTGGATAAGATGGGAGAAATCAGCTGGGATTGGTGTATTGAAAGGGATGTCCCGTGTTCGTTCTCTATTCTGCGTATTTTTAGGGGAACATTCTGCAACCGAGTCACATCTGCAGCACTGCCAACCTGAGTTGCTAAAAACCTCAAGAATTTTCAGCCCTTAGAGCCCCTGCTTTCCAATTTTTGTCCGTAGCATGAAGATGAGTAAAATGAAAACTGAGGTTCTTCCCATTCCCCTAGCTCTGAGAAGAATAAACGTTGTGAAACTTTTGACACCAACACAAAAGCTAGTAATCCTGTCCCACAGATGTTATCCTTGTGGAGAAGTCCTAGGAGGTTCCTGAGTTGCACGCTGGATTAATAGGAGTTTCTCTTGCGCTGCGAATGCAGAATTAATTTGTGGTTTGAGAGCAGCTCTTTCATCCCAATGGCAGGCAGTGAAATAAGTAGGAGTTTTTACCACAGGCATCCAGATGTTCACATTGAACAAATACTTCTGACCAACCCATCCCAATTTGCACCAGGCACCCTGTCAAAATAGGGGTTTGAGGGAGGGTTCTGCTTTGCAAAAGCTTCGGTTTGGCTGGGATCTCCCATGGACAGAATATCAACAGAATGAAAACCGAACTGCAGGCTGGGGGTGTGAAGGCCACATGCCCAAATGTTTGTCAAAGGCTTGACGGGGAAACACTCATAGCACAATGAGGTGTGGGGTAGAGCTGGGTTTGGTCTCTCTATTGCCCTGACTTGAAAGTTTCTCCTTCCTTTACCAACTGCTTCGCAGCAGGCTGCAGGGAGACCCCACAAGAAGTAGTCCCTAAAATGCCTTTTGTAGAAAATTCTCCATCTTCCCCATTTCTATTCTCTTCTTCTTTACTTACTGTTGAAATCTGTCATCGTTTTTGTTTGCCTTCCCTCGTTCCTGCTTCCTCTCTTTTTTTTTTTATTCTTTTTTTTTTTTTTATAAACTTTAAACACTCCTCCCAAAGCAAATCAGCAGCAAGGGCATCCAAAGCAGCTGTTGCGTCCACCATGTGGAATCCTTGGTGACAGCCTGCAGGGCCACCTCGGCTGGAGCTCCTTGCTTGGCACAGGCTGTGTAAGTGACTCCGTCCTCCTGCCTGCCCTCTCCTCTCTGCGTGGCCACTAAACCTTGTCTAGAGCAGGAGGAAACGATCTGTATGTCCCAACAGTGCCTGAGAGCTCGGTGGAGGTGAGGTGCATGGTGGGCTCTCCCATCTCCTGCAGGACATCAGGGAGAGGTGGGTTCCTCATTCCCACTACTCCCCAACAGCTGTAGAGGGAGGTGAAGCTGCCGATGGAGGCCCTGGTGGCTCCTCTGGTTTTTTCCTGTGTTACAAGGGTTGGTTTTAAAGTGCAGGTTCTCGCTAAGCTTATTCCTGCGATTATGTGATTAAGTCATTTTCTCTACATTTAAATTAATTCTCCACACTAGGTGTTCAAACACCCTTGACAGAACTTGTATCTCTGAATAGCCTGGATCAGTACAGAAACCCAGGAATGTGGCATGGGCTTTGGGGGCAGCTGAAGTTCTGGAACATCAGCTTCATAAATGAAGGGCTGGAGCCACGGGGGACATCCTAGTTTGGCTCACACAGTGTCCTTTTTGCCCTGGGTTTTGAGTCGCTTTGAAGTCTGATGGCAATAGCTGGCAGGTGGGAGGATTTTTAAGCTCCGCGTAAGAGAAGCTGTGGTCCTGGATTGATGCATTTAAGAGTAAATTCCTGAGCCTGGGCAGAATTGAGGAGTTGAAGGGCCCAGCGAGCAGCTGAGCAGAGCCCAGGTAAAGCTTCTTCTCACCTGGTTTCTCTTCTGTGATTGAATCTGAAGCTCTTTGTGCTAGAGATGTGCAGCCGTGGCCTGGGGCGGTGTCGCGGACGGAGTGATTAACTTCACTAGTTAGAGTGAAGCAGTGAAATATTTATTTAAGGTGAAACAGCGATTTAGCAAAACCAGTAGTAAGTGCGATAGAACCAATGGTAAATGCAATAGTGTTTTACGAGATTCGATGTCAAGGTACACTCTATTATTTACTGCACAGAGGACAGGGTCAGACAAGCTGTCAGGGAGACCCTCCCTTTGAGTCACGAGGTTCAGAAAGGACCCCCTGGCTTTCTAAACTCCTTCTCAGAGAGGAGTCTGGGTGCGGCTGGATCCAATCCTAGTCCCAGACTTGGTCAACGGTTTATGTCTAAAGGATTATATCTGCGCAATCAATCCTTTACATTACTTAGCTAAGATTTCAAAGTTTAGCATGCTATTAGTCACTTGCCGAGAATCTGTTGCGGCAAGGAATCTCTCAACCTCGAGGAGCAGAACCTTAAGCGAGCGTCCTCACGAAAGGGGAGATCCTGGCGTGCAGCCCGCTGCCGTACAGGAGAGCTCCAAGGGCTCTTGGGCTGTCCACTATTTATACAGTAAGATAATTGACCTATAGTCATATTCTCATGGGAACAAAATATCTGGGTCCCCACTCCAGAATGTATTTTGACTACGTTGCCAGCCATCCCCCCCAAGTCCAGGTGCAAGTTATCACAACTGCTGTTGTGATGGCCGTGGTGGCCAAGGCCTGAGCAGGAGCCGGGGCTGGTGTGGGGTGGGGGGGAAGCAAAACGGGGAGAGTACACTGCCAGAGGCGGCGCGGAGGGAGCCTGGCTGGTGCTGGCACACGCCGGGGCAGGGCTGGGTGTAGCTGGGGGGGTGCCAGGGCTGCCGAGAGCTCTGGGATGGCATGCAGCGGAGCCGGGGTGCCCACACTGAGGCATCAGCGCTTCCCTCCTCTCCAGCGGTGCCCAGGACCCTCCTGAGAAGGGAAGGATGGTTTGGTCAGGCCCCTCTGAGCCCTGCAGCTGGGTGCGGTGCTCTCTGCCCTCAAACGGGTGTTTTTTCCTTTCTATTTTCTCTGATTGTTCACTCTCACCGTGCGGATAATGGATTAACGTCCTTCGTTATCTGCTCTACCCCATGCAGACCAGCGGTTGTGCATAATCGCGAGTGCCCTGGAGTTTTAAAGCTCCGCAGCCCTTTCGCTGTCTGCACGTGACCGCCCGTTATTTGTTTGCCTTAACTTAGAGAGCTTTTTGATCCACATACTTTGTGTGAAAACTGCTGGTGTGAGCCGTGCCCCAGAGATCTCACCGCTTGAGCAGAGCGAGGCAAAAAATGAGTGAGGAGGAAAAGATTTTTTTCTTCCCCCACTTTCCTAGCCTGAGCGAGGAGGCTCAGGTCAGGCAGAGGAAGCAGCTCGGTTGTGGTCACACACACACCGTCTGCTGCTGAGCTGAGAAAAGAGCTCTTTCCTGAGTTCCCAGCTCTGTGCCGTCTACACTGGTGTCACTTTTAAGTATCGGATATTAAGAAGTGGCTGTGAATCCAGGGCTCTGAACTGTTGGTCTGCCCTTTGGGCTCTTCTGCAGGAAGGTTTTGAGTTCCCAGTCACTCCAAGAGCTCCAGCACAACAAAGGCACCACCTGGCTGGATTCCCCCCGGTGAGTCAGGGTTGCTTTGAATCCCGTGCCAGTCGGGGAGAAGCCAGGCTGGCTCCTGGAGGCCATCTCACGTGGGCCAGGCTCACTGCAGGCGCTCCCCACCTCCACAGCCTGACCCAACACACACAAAGCACGGAGGTTTTAGCCCCTCTGCCCCCCACCTCGCTTGCTGCACCCTCCCTCTGCCTGCTCATCCCTCACGTGCCCTCCTTCTTTCCCCTAGGTATTTTTGCATAAATACAAGAGCAAAGAGGAAGAAGACGCAGCTCGACTGAACAAGAAATCAGCCTTCTCCAAAGGCCTCCTTTCCAGCCAGAAGCTGCCTTACCAGAACGGACATGCTGGGAGCCTCTTCTCCTCCTCCTCCTCCTCCTCGCCCCCCACCGCCGGCTCGGCTCTGTGCGTCACCTCCTCCTGCGACGTCTCGCTCATGATGATGGTGGGAGAACCGGACTCGGTGGCTCCCGGCCGAGGGATCTGCCTGGACCTGGCTATTTTGGACAGTGCTTTCCTCCTCTCTCAGGTTGTCCCCTCCCTCTTCATGGGGTCTATCGTCCAGTTTACGCAGTCGGTGACTGCCTACATGGTGTCAGCCGCCGGCCTCGGCCTGGTAGCCATTTACTTTGCAACCAAAGTTGTCTTTGATAAGAGTGACATGGCGAAGTATTCGGTGTGACGTGGAAGGCACAAGGGCAGGGCGCGGGTGCCTGCTTGTGGCCAAGCGAGACGTGTGTGTGTTCACACGGCCGCTTATGGGAAGCCTCCTGTGGTACCTGCTCTCCCCACCCTGTTGCTCGTAGCCCTGGGGGGCTAGTTCTGGCCCTGGGGGCAGGAGAGATGCAGCGGGGCTAATCTCAGGTGTAAATACGAGGCATCGGGGCATTGTGCTTCGGGCCGTAAGTGCTTTCCAAAGGTGCCTTTATCAAAAGAAAGCACTGCACAGCCAGCACCAAAGGGGGTTGTACAGGGGAGAGAAAGGAAATGGGCTTTTCCTTTAATAACGGGTCGTGTTTCTGTGTAATTCTACCTAAACTGAGCAGGAGAGGCAGTGGTCTGGGGAGGGGAGGAAGAAATCATCGGCTCTCCTGTTTCCCAGTTATAGCTGTGTCCTCTTCCCCTGCTTGTTGTCGTTTTACTCAACTTCTTGAGCAATACTTCTGCAAATAGGACACTGGGAGGAGATTTCCTTGGGAAAAAAAAAAGACGGGTGGCTAAGGTTTGGCCATGGAGCAGAGGGGGTGCACGTGTGCGTATGCTTCCGTCCTTCCCCACTTCTTCTGACCGGGAGAAACCATTCAGGAGAAAAGTTACTATGTCTTGTTTTAGAAAAACAAGTAACGTTTCATTAGGACCAATTCCAAAAGGTGATTTATCTTTTACCTATGTACCAAGTTGCATCAGATGGAAAGGACTTCTTAACTATTTTTTTTTTTAAAAACCAATTGTTTTTAGCTTTTCTTACACAGTTCTTGGTAACTGTGATCTCTCACTCCTCAGAACTGCTGCCTGCTCTCTCCTCTAACAGATCTAGACTCTTGTGCCTTTTACACAAATGGCCACTAAAAGATGCTGCTCTATCACAAGGAAAACCTGTTCTCAGAGGGTTTTCAGTCCTGTGATGATGAAGTAGAACAGGAAGAGCTCTCCAGGAAGGCTACCTGAGAACAAGGGTACCATCCCTGAGGAAGATGATGGCTAGCTGAATTCAGCAGCAGTCACTGCTCCAGCAGGTACCCAGAGTTGGTCACTGGCTCTGTCTGTTTTCCCTCAAAGATGTGGCCACAAAATAACCTTCTAGACCAGACTCTTCCTTCCTTCCAGACAGGCTTTGGGCCGTGCTTGCAGGCTGGCAGGAGCACACCTCGCAGAGCGCGCTGCATCCCAGCGCGGTGGCCGGGTTAACACCTTGCCAGCCCACCCAGAGCGCTGGAAGCAGCACCGTGAGCGGGAGGGAGGGAGGACAAAACGTGCCCACAGCCCCTCCGGCAGCTGCTTACTGGTTCTTGGTGTGTTGGACAAAACACAGAGCAGGACAGAAACTCTTGATGCTGTTTGTGCCTCTCATTTGCTGATCCAGGTTACATATTTACTGTTACACTTGTTTGGGATTTTTTTTTTTTATTTATTTTGTTGTATTTCCAGCCAGGAGTCAAGACTCTTACTAAGTTACCTGTTAGAGAAAGGCAAAGCCCCTCTTGCTCCCACAGCACTGGGACCAAACGCTCCTGCCTTGTTCAGGTTGTTTAATTCCCAGGTGCGAGTCACCTCCCACTGGCAGAAGTGTCCCATCTGTGTGTCCCTCTGGCCGGTCCCCTTCCCCATCCGAGTGGGCCGGCTGGAATAATTCCGCTGGGGGCAGATTTCTACTGCTCAAAGACTACCCGCACACCAAGTAGGAGTCGAGGTCCTGGCCCGCAGTCAGCACTTTAACTTTGAAACGATCCACGCGCTGCCTGCGGTGCGTGGAGAGGAGCACGGACCTGGGCCTTGGGGAGTTACGCACAAGTTGTTCGACCGCCCTTCGCTTTGGCTGGTCTAAACAAAGTGTTTGTGACGAATTTTTCCGCGGAGGTGTGTGGGCAGCGGGATGCGCTGCTGAAGGGCAATGTGTTGCTATTTTCTGCAAGGTCTTGCCAGACTGTTCCTTGGCGGGGAGGCCGGGTTACTCCCCTGCTGTCTGCAGACGGGTCCAGAGAGGGCTTCTCCGAAGTTTTTTAAACATTTCTTTCCCGTAAAGGGTGACTGTTTTTGTTTTATTTCTTCTCAAATTATATGCCTACCAGCCTCCCTTTCCCACAACAAGGTTTGCGTGCTGAAGTGCAGCTGTTTTGGGGATGGATTTGGCAGCTGCTTAACCACCTACAGAAAGAGTTTTTTGTCTCTACTTCCTCCCCTGGTCTGTCCACTCACGGCTTCAGGAGGAAGTCTTTGAGGTGAAATGTTGTTGCCGAAGGTGGGGTGATCAATAGCCTCTGACCTGAGAGTTTTCAGACAGGTCCCTACCTGAGTGCTGAAGTATCCTTTGTTTTTATTTTATTTTTTTCTAATGTAGAATGCTGGGAACCTTCACACACGGAGGCTGCTGTGATGATGAGTGGTTTTGATAATCGAGCCATTTGTTTTAAGTGCCTAAAAGAGTACTTCCACGCTGAACTTCAGGTGTACGGGTTTGATGATAAAGGCCTTAACATCCAAATGATCCTTGAAAAAGCAGCGGGCTGGCGGGGGAAACAGCCTTGTTTTATGATGCCCTTTGGTTTGGAGCATGAAGGAGGCAGATGCTGCAGTTCTTGATCCTTAACTTATATCTGTCCCTGGGGGAGAAAGCTTAACCCTGCCAGATTCCCCGAGTGACCTGCCCTCCGTGCTCTGAGGTGGCTTCGGTGCAGCTGTAGCTGGTGGACACAAGGAGGTTTGGGCTCAGGGAACACGTAGGAGGTTCTGTGTCGTGGTGGAGCTGGAGGGCTTGGAGTTAGGCAGTGGAGGTCAGGTCTCAGACCCAGCCTTCGCCGACAGACCAGACGTGCCTTTGGCCTCCCTGTTCTCCCAGCCACCGTGCGCTGGGTCACGGACTTGGCACCCAGATCTCCTCGGCCAGTCTGGTGTCTGCAGCTGGAGTGCTGGCTCTGATCTCCCTGCTCCTAGAGGAGGGCAGACTGGGTTTGGCCAGTTTTCTCATAATTCAGACATGCTTCCGGGGAGGTGCCTGCATTTACTTCATTTCTGTTCAGAAAAGAGACCGCTGAGACTCGTGACTCCGCAGGCAGCTGCTCTTACTCTCTGCTGCTGCGTCCCAGACGGGCGCCCGTCGTCTTGCTCTGGCCTGACCCGTGGCTGGATTGATAACAGAGCTCGTTCTCCATTCCAGCTGGAGAGACACGACCCAGTCTGAACTGGGGGCTCCTCGACCACTTGTCCTCTGGCTGCGCTGCTCTTCTGGCCAGTTCTGCGAGTATGAGAAGAGCCACCTGATTATCCACCAAGGGATTCTTTGACTTCTCCCCTCCCCCTGGCACTCTTCTTCCCCTTTCTCCGTCTGGAGTGAAACCCAGCGGATTCAGTAATTGCTCCTTTCCGTCTTACCCTCCTCTTACTCCCGAAGAAGTCTCCTGGTCCTGGGTGGGTGGTGGGACAGGGAACTTCTGCCTAGGCATTCAGCAGGGAGGGAAGACACGGCAGCGGACTCAGAGGAGAATAAGTTGAGATTGGGGTGAGGAAGCAGGAGGAAGAGGGGTTTGGGGGAGCTCTGGGGTTTGCAGCAGGGGCTGGTGTGGGACACTGGAGTGGGTGGGAGCGCCCTCCTCTATGTGGCCTTGCCCCATCCACGAAGCCCTTCATAACCCTTCACAGCAGCAGCCTCCTGGCAGCGTGGTCCCAGCCCCAGCCGGGAGCTGGCGGTGAGGTCTGAGCTCGGGTCCTGAGCTGGGCTGTTGTCCCCAAACCCACAAAGGAGGTTGCATTTACTGTCCCTGCAGTGGCCCTATCCGTGTGCTCTGTCACCAAACCCCTTTCTTCCTAGTCCAGGCTGTCGCTGGGGCTGTCAGGAGAGGCATTTTCCAGAGCATCTGGTGACAAACTCCTTTTTTTGTACGATGGTCCTTTCTGGCCAACCCGGCGTGTTCCCGCGAGGAACAGCTTCCCGTGTGTCACGCGTAGAGCAGCAAGGGACAAGGCGTGTTTTAGGGAAGGTAAGCGCATCCCTTACGCGCTGATAGGACCCGTGTGGGCGTAGAAACCTCTCTAGGGCTTGATTTTTCTTGCAAGACTTAGAGCTGTGGGTACAAGAGGGGGGTCCCCGTGACCGTTCCCGTCTCAGGCAGTGGGTGTGCTTGTGCTTTCTTCTCCCGGGCGAAGCGCGCGGTGCCTGGCCTGCCCTTCTGTGGGGTGGGGAGAAGGGAGAATGTCTCTGTGATGTGGGGCTGGTGGGTCTCTGGCTTCGGGAAGGAGGCGTGGATGCTTGCTTTCCCTCCGGAGATCGCATCCTGGCTGCCGGGTGTTCGTGTTTTATTTATTCGAGTAGAGTAAATATTTTGGATGCGAGGCGAGAGGAAGGCTGATTATAATATTTTTTATTTTTTAT
>VXAK01013997.1:228691-307452 GCA_013399435.1 Arenaria interpres | reverse complement strand
GCGAACGGCGGGCTCCGGGACCTCTTCCGCGGCAGGAGGTGAAGCGCTGCGTGCGGAGCAGTGCGCTCCTGCCCGAGTTTTAAGTAACTTTGCTTGTGGGGGACGCCCTGGCGACGGAGGGGAGGCGGCGGCGGTACCGGGAGGGTGCTCACCCCCGGGTAAAGGCGGCTCTCGGGCGGCGTTACCTGCCCGGCCCCTGTTCGCGGGGGTGTTGCTCCGCGTTGTGGACGCGGTTGACCGTCTGGCCGCTGGATCCGCTCTCACGGAGCAGTTCTCTCTGCTTTACGTGAGGGAGTGGGATGCTGAAGCCGGTGTGCGAGCGCTGACCTGGTGGTGCAGGCATCCTGCTTTCTCTGGTGCGAGGGGCGGTGTTACGGTACCTGTGCTCGCCCTCGGGGTTTGCTTCGTTTGCCGTCAGCAGCGCTCTGTGAAGGAGTATTACGCTGAAAAACTCACGTTTCCTTTCCCTAGTTCTGTTGTGTTTGAAATTCAAAAGCAGCAAGATTCGAGGGGCAACGGGCACAAGCTGGAACATGGGAAGTTCCACCCCAATACGAGTAAAAAACTTCTTTCCGGTGAGGGTGCCAGAGCCCTGGAACAGGCTGCCCAGGGAGGTCGTGGAGTCCCCTTCTCTGGAGATCTTCAAGACCCACCTGGATGCCGTCCTGAGTGATGTGCTCTGGGCAGTCCTGCTTTGGCAGGGGGGTTGGACTAGATGATCTCTAGAAGGTCCCTTCCAACTCCGACAATTCTGTGATTCCATGATTCGTGTGTTCCTGAATATTTTGACTTTCCCAAACAATAAAATTTAGAGTGTGTTTGGGTTTGCTTTGTTTAGTTTTTTGGTTTGGTTTGTTTTTCTCAGGGGACCCTTTTAAAATTAGTCAGAATTGTAGGAATTCTGCTCTGCACCAGCATAAACCCTTTTAACATTAGGATGTGGGACACTGGATTTAATAGCTTAGAACGTTTGCCTCTTGTCTTCCTGTATTCCTTGAAAAGTTTTATGCAGAAGCTGAATTGACTTAGACATCTAAATATTTTCCTGTGTTTGCTGACAAAGACAGTACTGTAATATGAAGTCATAAATGTATTGCTGTGTTCAGGCTCCTTATAAAAACAGTTTGGGGTTTGTTTGGTTTTGTTTTTTTTTAAAGGGTTATTACTTGTTTGAGTATTTAAGTATGACCATGTAGTTTTGCATATGTAGTTATTAGTTTCCCAGACGGGTCGTCTTCATGTGTGTTGTTTAGCGTGTGTACTTTATTTTCCAGTATTTTATCCACAAAGTCTGTTCACTGCCCAGGTTCAGTCAAGGAATTGTATGTGTATCTTGACTTAACTTTGCAGTTAGTCAAAATCAGTAAGACCATGCATTTAGTTTGCTGATTGGTTGCTCTGGAATACACAATAGAATAAGTAAGGGCTCCTCCACAAGGAACTTGTATATCCAGGTCCCAGGATGCACAATTTCCTGGGAAACTAAAGTATTCAATGCTAGTAGAAAGGTCATTGTGGACTTCTAAGGGCAGAAATTGATGGCTTAGGCTCTAAACCATATTTAATGTAATGACAAGTTCAGACTGGCCCTTGGTCAAGTTTGTTTAAAGTTTCATCTCAATGTAGGCTTCGAAAGGAAGGATGTTGTGTGTGTATTTTCCCCACACCCGCCCCCGAATCTCCTATACCTCCTGCACTTTTCTGGAGTTTCTTTTGCTGTCTCCCTCCACCCCCGCCTTTGAGGGATTCCACTGCTTCTCAATTTATATCTGTCCCACCAGATTCTGAGGAGCAGCTGTGAAATGTAGCGTTCTTGCTGATCTCTGTCTGTAGCTCTCTGGCAAAATGGTAAGACAAATGCCTCATGGCCTGCTTTGTATGATGGCACAGGGACAGCAGAGGCTCTGTAAAACTAGGTCTCTTTTGAACAGTTTGATTTCTTAGTGCATGTGTCTATGTCCAAACCTTTTGCAAGTTTAGTAGCTACTGCACTGTGAAATCTCAGTGTAGGCATTTGATTTTGTAGTACTTATTGCTGACTAATTTACTTCATCTTGCAGAAACTGAAAATACTGTTGAGAAAACAACAAGATGAGTAGTCGTCGAAAACGTGCGCCTCCATCAAAAATAGATGAGGAGAAAAAGAAAAAGCTCTGCTGGAATATGCATGAAGACCGGAAAAATGAGATGATAACATCAGATGATGAAGTGACTAATGAAGACCGTGGTCCAGGTCCAAGCACTTCTTCTGCATCCTTCATTGTTATAAATGATGATAGCACTGATGAAGATCTCATTCAAAAGGCAGGCAGGGGTTCAAAATCTGTTAAGTTCTTGACAGTTAATGATGAAGACGACTCTTATTCCATCTTGACTCCTGTGTCAGTACAGCTAAACATTATAGTCTCGCCATACCGTGCAGATGGGTCCTGGAAAGCTTTGTTGGGAGAATTTGCTCTTCATCTTCCTTCTGAGCAAATTCTAAATGACAAATTCCATGAAAGGAGCTTTACTTTGAGAGGAGATCCTGATGATCAGCTGCAGGTCTGTGTTCATGAGAGAAGTGAAGAAGAGTACAGTAATGAAGCAAAGGAATATCAGGGTGCTTATGAACAATGTATTTTGGTGGAACCAACTTTAGGTGGTGAAATATTGGAAGGCTTGAGGTGGTTGCAAAAGAAAAAGATAATTGGACTTTATCAAAGACCTGGAGAAGCTCAAGCTTTAAAGGTATGGGTTCATATATTTGTTTCGCATTTTAAAAGTTCTTCTTTTTGGTATGAAATATAAAATAAAACCCTCTGAACAATGAAGTCTGGCAGCTACGGTAGACTTTTATAATATGGTAAGCATATATAGTTTCTACATGCTTATGTAAATGTTTTCTGTGTGTTTTTTCCTAAAAATTTCTTTTTTACTGTTGCACTATTACTAATGCATGACCCAAAGGAATTAAAGAAGCTTTTAACTGGAATGTACTGTATCCTCTATATGGTGATTTTAGTAGATTTATTGTGTCTCTCTACATCTGCTCACTTTCAAAGGACTGTTGTTATTTTCTTACTCTTATTTTTATAGTATTCTTGTAATTCTAAAAGTTAATTAAATGACTAACTGTGTAACCATTTCACAGGTTGGAATTTACCTTCTGGAAGCTGGGCTAAGTAAACCAGAGTTTCTCAGTGATGGAGGTGGAAGACCCAAAAAAGCTAATCAGCTGATTCAAAAACTCATGGAAAAGTTCTACAGTTTTTTAATTCCAGGTAATGCAATTCAGTTGGATGTTGATGAATATTTTTTTTTTGTTACTAAAGTGTGTCTCTTTTGTAGTGGTTTTAAATGTAAGGGAAAAAAGTAAGTTATTTTTGCCATTTAGAGTAACTTTATTTTCAAGGTAATATTATTAAGTTATTCTCTCCATGTTTTTTTCTGGCCATTGATCATATGCTAATGAGTTTATGGTCAAATTACAGGTGATAATATTCCTGCTTTATAGATAAGGCACTGAGGCACATGGATGTTTGAGTCCTTACCTTTTCGGGAGTAAATACAATTTTCACTGATCCATGTGAGTTCTTTGAACAGATAGATCTACAATAACTTGCCCGAGTTACACAGGAACTGTTCAAAAGAACCAGGAATTAAATTTGGAAAGCTTTTGCTCCTGGTTTGGTGCCTAACACGCAACTGTGGCAACAGAATATCCATTTGCTTTGTATTGAAAGTAGTTATGATGTAAACTACTACAAAATGCACCTTTATGACAGTTTTAATAATACACCACTGCAAACTTACAAATGTAGGCCTTGTCGTCATTTTGGAGTCGAAGATATGTCTGCCATGATTGATAATGCGTGTTTTGAATGACTTGCTGTCTGCAGATGAGCTGGAGGAAGATGAGGAAGAATCTGACATGGAACTAGAGCGGCAAAATATTGAAGAGCTTTATGACTTTGTCCGGCACACCCATCAGCAGGATATCCAGTTACTGAGAGAGGATGTCCAGCATCCTGCATTAATTCCTATCCTGAGGCCATACCAAAGGGAGGCTGTCAACTGGATGCTTCACCGAGAGAACCTCACAAGCAGTGGCAAGTATATGGGTCTGGAAAACTTGCGTAATTGAGGGAAGTGGCATTGTATTGTCAGCAGTAATGTTTTCTTGCTGTTTGATTAATGAAATAATTAACAAAGCTTCTACTGTTTTTATAAAAGCTGTTGCTTGGGTAGTACACTAAATGATGAACTAAACCGCTGAACAGCAGTTGGTGTCTCTTGTAGGTCATGAAGCGCTGTGGAGGTAGATGTCTGCTTTTTGTCTCTAAATGTCACAATAAGGCTGTGAGCAATTCTGAGCAGTGTGCTGTCCCTAGAGAAACCTCGTAACGGTAACATGAATTCTTTCTCCGTAGAAAATGCACTGCACTTCTTATGGCGAGAGGTCACCGCTCTGGATGGAGTAAAAATCTACTATAATCCATTTACTGGCTGGTATGTTTTTAGAGTTATCTCTTTCTGAGGACACCTCAAGGTTGTACTTTGTGAAAACCTTATTGGCAGCTTTTACCTGGAGGATGTAAGATAATTGATAACTGATGTTCTTCAGTTAGCAATTAAAGAATTAGAACAGTGATATATTTAATTTGGAAAAAAAGAAAAAAGAATGCAGAGGTAAATATGTAAATCTCAAGTTGAAGATAATTGTTAAAGCTTTCTTTTTTAAATTTCAATGCAAATTTGTAGTTTTGAGATTTACATTTTTTTAAATTAGAGCATTGGAGGCTTTGACCTTCTGATCCAATGTTTTTAAAATCTAAGGGAAGGAGGCAGTATAATACTTTTTATTAATGCTGGATATTGCATTGCTAATTCTGTTTCACTTTTCTCATTAATTTGGTTAAGAGTAGAACCTTTTCATTGCTAGTTTGCTTTTTTTTTTTCCCCTATATAACTCTCAGATCTTTTAACACATGTGAACATAAATATATTTCCATTTTTTGGAGACTAATGTTATGATATGCAAAGTTGAGCAAGTCAAGGCCTGTTAGGAGGGGAAAAAATCCAAAAACTTCTGGTGTACATTTGTCTGGGTCAGGTTTGCACATGCAAAAAGCTTGCTAGCTTTTGTCAATCATCTCAGCTTATCTAATAAAAGATAATGCCTCACCTTATAAACTTTGCCTTGCTGAAGCTATGTTGTGTGTGTCCCTGAACACTTGCTCCTCTGTCACACCATTCAATAGTTACTGACTTTCATTTGGAAATTTACTTGAATTTTAGTATTATCCGTGAATATCCGATTGCTGGACCCCAGTGGCCTGGAGGTATTTTGGCTGATGAGATGGGTCTTGGAAAAACAGTAGAAGTGTTGGCTCTTATTCTGACTCATACCCGACCAGACACTAAACAAGATGATCTGACCTTACCTGAGGTAAGAAAACCAAGATAAGATTTACTATGAAGAAAACAGTTTTCAGAATTAATGGAAATGTATTTCTTTTGAGTTTATTGCTTTCTGTTTTACAGAAGTCCCAACTTAAAGCAGGATTAAAGTAAAGTGGAAGTTTTTGCTTTATAGGGTGTGATACTTGGTGGCAATAAATAGTGAGATGGTTTTCATGAGATGCAAATAGTAGTTTGCCATTATTGAAGTATGTTAGCAGGCAGCTGTGCTGTTCATAGCCTGTTGGAAGTTTACATGCACTCCAGGAGTGTATAAATACGTAATTTAGTCTACTGTGTTGGAAATTATTCTCCCCTTCACATCATTGTATTGATGAGTATCAAACATCCATTAGACGTAAGTTCTGTGATAAAATAGGAATTATTAAAACTCAGTGAATAAAAATTTTTCCTTCCCCTCTATTTCATATAATAAATGGGCTTATTCAGTAACGGTTTCCCATCTTTTCACTTTCCTCATCATGTATCCTGTGGAAACTTAGCACATCCACTAAAACCAAAAATTCTCTCTGAAAGAACCTTTAACCTTAAGTAAATTCTTACCACTTCTGTGGGTTGCATCTTTTTGCATTCATGGCAGCCAGTTTCATTGTACATCTATTCATAACGATCTCCTGCCTGATGGTAATTTTATCAGTTAAAAAGAATCAATTCTCAAAGAGGGGGGAAGACTCTTCTTAAATATATCAGAGGGTCACCACTGAGGAGTGTGAAGGGGAGAATTGGCATTAAAGCATCTGGACATCAACTGGCAGCAATAGCGAGAGACCATAGGTTTTGGAGAGCCGGAGTTATGAAACTGTTTCATGATATGAGTACTTGGGACAGATATCTAATATTTTGGAATCTTTATGAACAGAATTATATGACATTGCCTGTGGTTAAAAGGCCCTATTCCACTCATCCAGAAGGCCCCTTGTCATCTGTATTTTTCTTGTCTTTGTATGATGTCCTGGAAAAAAAGAAGGAAAACAAAAGGGCTTTATTCCAACAGAGACTTTCCAGATGACTCTTGGCTTGTGTAAGCCAATGTCAGAGTTACTCCAAGTATATCAGCTCACTGTAGGGATCAAACAGTGTCTGGAGTTTCATTGCAGTTACTGTTTAAGAAGTCTGCAAAGCAACCAGTTGGACAGGGCAGAGTGAAGTCTCAGTGGATACTGCTATAAAACAATTAATCATAAATTTATTGGCACTGCATTTGTTGCAGCTTTGGGATTCTTTTTTTTATATCCCTGTTCTTGAGTATACACCTCCTTGAATTAAATTGCTATGCCTGAATCATTAATAAGAGTAAATTTTGGGGGCACGATCCCTAAAAAGAGAAACTTACTTGTTATACAACTAACTAGGGCTTTTCAATCTATATTGCTTACCTCCTTCTCTGTTTCTTGCTACATATTAAATATTACATTTTCCTCTGCCCATCAGTAACCTAGGTTGCCTAGAGCTTATAGATTCCTGTAACTTAATTCTGAAATAGTGGAGGATGTAAGCGGTTTGCAGGACTGCTCTTTCTCTTCTCAGTGTAGGGTGCTGAATAGCGTTTGCCAAGAAACTGAACTGAATGGGGTATCACTCTGTACACTAAAGATGAGTTATCTGAGAAAATGAGTGAGATCTACACACCTATAGGAGCTCAGGCTTATTTTCAAATGTGTAAAGATTATTGAAGTTCAGAATTGCTGTGAAGAGACATGAGCTAATAACTATTTAATGTTGTCTGCATTAGGGTAAGCTTGTGAACTTCTTTGTTCCACCTCAGCCTTTAGAAGGAAATAAAAAGAAAAAAGCAAAGGAAATGGAGTTTAAATTGAAGGAAAAAATACAATATCCCAGTAAGTATTTCTGATTACTTTTTTAATGCATTTTGCTTTTGGCATAAGCCTTATATTGGCCACTATGAGTTCAAGGCTACTCTTCACTTCCGCAGAATTAAATGATTCTTTTGCTGAGCGCTGTGGTGTAGGATTGCATGCTACGAACAAGTGATCCACACTTAAAAATATTACCAACTTAGATCTTTGTGCTACAGAGCTCCATGTAACTAAAGGTCGTTGTAAGAGAGTTTATGCATTTAACTGAAATACGCTGTCTTTTTATAAACTTCAGTATGAAAATTGAGTGACTTATTTCTGTTGCTACTGAAAAACAGTGATTTGTAGGGCTACCTCAAGTAAATAATTGTCAAAACTGCTGCCTGTTTTTTCTTTTTTGCTTTTTTTTCTAGATGAACATGGTGTTTAAAATTCTCTTAATATGCATTCTCTAAGGTAACTTTTGTTTTACCTGAGCTGTAAGGTTTTTTCTTTGATTTTTACATATAGGCTTACGAGTGATGATATTGGCAGCTGTAAAGGAAATGAATGTGAAGAAAGGAGCATCCATTATTGCAATATTTAAGTACATCAGTTCTATATATAGGTATGACATACAGAGAAATAGACGGCTTCTCAAAAGAACTCTAGAAAAACTAATTGCAGAACAAGTAGTAGAACAAGTCAAAGGACATGGTCTGGCTGGGTCTTTCAAGCTGGGAAAGAATTACAAGGAACAGAAGAAGCGAGAAAGAACCAAAGAGCAGGTAAAATATGCTGCCGTAGTTATTTCGAAGGATGTTGCAAAGGCAGATCTTATTTCTACCAATTGCATGCTGTGCTCAGCTGTGGTGTCAGCGTGCACTAGTTCAGTGACACTGGCTTATTGATAAAAACGAAGAAAACTGCGGCATTTCCTTTGACATTCATGAACAAAGAAGCAGAAATCATAAGTATTTGGGGCTAAAATATTAAGTACATCTGTCATAAATCTTTTTAAATAGTGCTGTGGGGGCTGGCAAGGGTATTGTTCTTACTGTGAAGTTGTCTTTTAAACACTGGTAAACATTAACCAAATCCTCAAACTGGAAATAGATCTAAAATCTTAGTAGCTATGTCATAGTGTGTTTATAAGTTCCAAAAAAAAAAAACCCAGGTAAGGAGAAAGTCTGACATTCTTGGTTAACTTTTCTTTGTAGGTAGCTAGGACTTCAGAAAGCAGTCAGAAGAAACAGTTGATTAATGCTAAAACTCAAACCAAAGAATCAAAAAATGGCAATGTCACTTCTAAAAATGTCCATAAAACCCCTTTACGGGTGGATATCACTATGGAAGAACATGATTATTGTACAACTAGCAAAAATAACAGGAAACCTGAAGCAGATAATGAGAACTCTGTAAAAGAGAGTGATGTTAAGCAAGAAGCTGCGGTCCCAAAGTCTCCTGATTTGCATGGCAGCCTCCTTGTCTCCAGTGACATGAGCAGTCATCCTGATTTTGATGTTTCTAAAACTACAGCTGATGTCAAGCAGGAAGTTCCAAAGGACCGGTCCTCACATTCCAAAGAACATGCCGGCAGTAGCATACAACATACCACTTCTGTATTTCCATTTAATACCTCTGAATACCGTTTTGAATGCATCTGTGGGGAGCTTGGATTGGCCGACTGTAAAGCTCGTGTGCAGTGCCTGAAATGTCACTTATGGCAACATGCAGAATGTGTGAACTACAAAGAGGAAAACCTGAAGATCAAGCCCTTCTACTGTCCCCACTGTCTCGTGGCAATGAAACCAGTTTCCACAGGAGCAACTCTGATAATTTCTCCGAGTTCTATTTGTCATCAATGGGTAGATGAGATCAACAGGCACGTAAGATCATCATCTCTTCGAGTTCTGGTAAGATTACGACACTTTATATTTTGGAGAATTCATTTATCAAGGCTTGGGGCTTACTGGTTGTATTTACGTAAAATTCAGAGGTTCTTTGCTCTCTGTGTCAGAACTTTGTATATCTTCCTATTGGACCTATGCTTTGGCAACACACAGTGCATTTTTGTCCCAGAAAGATTGTCTGCATTTAATCAGTTGGTCACTGGGAGATGATACAGTGGACTAGATATCTTCATCAAATGAAAGCAGATTTTGAGCAGTTGCAACAACAGGTGGTTTCTGAGAGGGAAGGCTGCTTGTGTTTAATTTTTTTTCCTGAAAGATTACCGAGGAACTTAGGCCTAACTATGGGTGTTTGGCAGTGTCAAGTCTCACTGTGCATTTGCAGCCAAGCATCTTTCTGACAGTTGCTTCTCATTTTGTTCTAGATAAAAACAAATGTTTCGGTAGGTAAAGAGTATACTGTACTTTTTGAATTTCTGTTTCTCAAGCTTTATGAAAAAGTCTTGGGCCTTGGTATTTATTGGGAATAACACCATTACGACTTGGATGTTGCCTCTATAACATCTGCCATATTTATTAGAATATTGCTTATCTGGAGACCTTGTATTGTCCATTTACTTGATTTCTAATAGCTCTATCCCTAAAATAGTAACTATGGGTCTATATGATGTTTTAAACGCAGTATTCGAGGGTAGCCATTGTCCTTTATTAATGATGTAGTCAAGTTTTGTCCATATTTTTAGTAGGCAAGAACCTTTGTAATGATATAATGCATTGAGAACTGTAGATCCCTTGTATTTTGAATAAAATAACAGTAGTGGTAGATAAAGAGAAAGCTTTGTGTTTGGGGATATATCTGATACCTTCAGTTATCCTGCACAGATACCCAATGTATAAGTGAATTCTAGGCCTCCAGTAAGCCATTTGTGTGAGCAGCCTAATTAGCTTTAGCGCAGCAACTAACGAATGTGTAAAACTTGCACAGTTTTCGTAGGACCCAGTCCAAGTTTTATACCAGCTTTGATGAAAACTGTCAGATTTACATGGTAACAGTAAAATAGCTTAAATACTGAATGTTAGTACTTTAAGCTGTGTGACACCTTCCATTCTAAGACAGTTTTCATTTTAACTGCCAACTGCAAGTCATCCAGACTTGCTTTCAGTGTTGCTTCAAAATGAAAATTTGTTGGGCTTCTCTCTGTAAAGTTAAAACAAAAATAGTGCAGGTGTTTCAAAGAACCAGTTTCCTGCGTTAACAGGTCTTGCATTGCATGTGAAGAGTATTTTTTATTCTTCCAACTGCTTACAACCCATGGGAAATTCTAATGGTTTTATGTAACAGAACAAGGAATTAAAATTTATCAGTAGGTCTTGCTTTGTGGCAGGTTATCTTTTCCTGGTGCTGTGAAAACAACCAAAACTTGGCCAAGTTTTAAACCTCCAGAAAATCTGTTCATAAATACTTGGAAGAGATCATTAGAGTTTGACAGCTATTTTTTTTTCTCAACAATTGCTTCAGTGAGCATGCTCTTGTGTTTCTTTGTTTCCACCCCCTCCCCTTCTCTCTCTACCTTTCATGTGCATTGACCTGGTGGCACATGCCCTGTTGTCACACTGTGGAGATGAACAGAAATTTTCTGCAAGTGTTTCTTCCAGTTGATAGAAACATTGTTGTCACATGCACAAACATAGAGGAAGATTTTTACTGGAAGAAAAAGTACAGTTAACAGTGAAATCAACAGTGAAATCATGTGCTGATCAAGGGGTAAATAGCCAGGGAAATCAACTAAGGCTTTATAGGGTCACCTTAATTTTGGTATTTTTGACCACTAGTTACATGAACTAAGAGAACATTAAAATTTGTCACACCGAGGGACTGAAAGATGGTGTGATTTTTCTTAAATGGTAAATGTGTTTGTAGGCAGTTGCAGATAAACACTAAGCAAGATGGTCCATTCTTATATAATAAATCATGAACTCACAGAATGAGAGAGTAATAGAAATATGCTAGCTTTTTGAAGATAAGGATATAGATTTTCTTTTTTTCTTAAAAAGATAAGGATATTCCTTTATCTGTCAGAAGAAAGCCTTATCTATTTTAATATTGTCAGTTTGGGAGCAAGAGAAAAAGTTTGTGTATAAGGGGAAAAAGGCAATTGATACATAGCTCTGGTAATAATTTTTCTTAGTAGCTAAAAATCCCAGAGATTGAAAAACACTTCTATTCTAAAAATATATTTGGATTGCATACAGTACCCCACATTATTTGAAATTTTAACACGTTTTGGTATTGTAAGTATATTAGGACTCAACAGTATGTGCTGTATTTATTTTCTTTAGATACAGAACGCTACCATGGGGAAGCATGTAGTAAAATGTTTGGTTTAGCTTGTTAATTGTTTTTTTAAACTACTGTATGTTTCTGAAAGGATTATGCTTAAAATGATGAAGGAGATAAGAAAAACACTTCTGATATTAGAACAAATGTCAATATGAAAGGTTTGTAATAATATTCCGTTGCTGCACGGGGATTGTTTCTTTCTAGGTTATTCTTTCTATCTCACAAGTCTGTGTAGGGATCCTTTTTGTGGGTAAAACGTTACACAGAGTATCATTTCTACTTTTTAAATATTTCACTGCATACTTTTGTCTTTGCCTAATCATCCATGAAATTTTTGGGGCGATAGGGAGAAAGGTAATGCGTCTGTGTATTAGAGGAGAGGACTGGACGTGTAACACTGACTTACGTAATATTGCTCCGTGCAATGTTACAGAATGCTTAATCTTGCAAACAACTAGTGCAACAAATAACTGTTGCAGAAAATACTGAAGTCTTCTTTTTTTCAAAGGAAAAAATAAATGTTTTGTGAAGCTATAAATGATCATAGATAAAAATTTGACATCAATGTCTACATTGGATTTATTATCTGTGTTACTTGTATGGAGTTCCCACCATGCTACTGTATGAATACAGGGTTTATCAGTAGTTTCATATTACACGAGCAAGACTGCTAAAAGCATGTGTGTATTAAGCTGTACTGGTATTTTTGCATTTTTATTAAAGTGTCTCTTAACCTTCCTTCGTCGCTGTTGTGCTATTGAATACAAATCTGTGTAGGTGTATCAAGGTGTGAAGAAGCATGGCTTTTTGCAGCCGCACATGTTGGCAGAGCAGGAGGTGGTTATCACAACATACGATGTCCTCCGCTCCGAACTGAACTATGTAGATATACCCCACAGTAACAGCGAAGATGGGCGCCGTTTCCGGAACCAGAAGCGGTACATGGCCATCCCAAGCCCTTTAGTAGCAGTGGAGTGGTGGAGGATCTGCCTTGATGAAGCACAAATGGTTGAATGCACTACTGCAAAGGTATGACATTCGTGGTCATGCACTTGTTTAACCTGAAAAGGTTTTGACAAGCTGATTGTAAATAATACAATAGACTTCCCTCTCCCTCTCTTAACATTCAGTGCACTTAGGTAATTTGCCCTTGTAGCTTGTTCTTCAGAAGTGAATTTTCTGTTGGAGATATTTACTATTAAACGGTTCTCCTGCTGGAATTTTGGCAGACTGAAGTATATCCAGCTCAAAAAACACTTAACATAATCTATACCGACAGTTTAAAGAACTAGGTCATCATGTTGTATATGGTGTTTGATAGTTTCAAACAAGACACTAGCCTGTTCAGTGACATGGTTCAGAGGCATAGATATGTCCTTTGGGTCTAGAAGCTAAAATAGTCAGCAGCCTGTCTGCAGACTCGAGGGCTACAGTCTGCAAAGGGAGATTATTTTAATTAGTATTTGTCCAGTCTTTTTGCCCGAGACAGGAAGACAAAAATGCTGCTTACATAATGGCTTATGGGCTTTAATTTTAAAATTTTTTTTTACATACAGTTTCTTTTGCTCAGTGTTTGCCTTTTGTGAACACTTAATTGCGCTTGATTACTTGGAAGTAGATATGCCTTTTATCAACTTTCAGTTACCTTCAAAAAAAGCTCAATAACTTTATATACATTTTTATGATATATTGTACCAAAGCTGCATATAAGTTTGCTAATTTTACATGCTGGAAAGATGTTCATACTTCTTAAAAATAAGGTCCACTTGTTTTCAGACTGTCTTCTACTCTGTCATTGTTTTTTCTTTCTTGTCATTGGTTCTGTCACCTTTTGCTAGGCTGCTGAAATGGCGCTCCGGTTAAGTGGAATCAACCGCTGGTGTGTCAGTGGCACTCCTGTGCAGCGAGGATTAGAAGGTGAGATTTTACATAGTGGTGTCACCTATGGGTTTTCCCTGTGCTGATAATTAGGTAGTGGTTTGAAACACTTAAAATGTCTGCTAGTTCTGCCCTGAATTCATTAGGTACTCTGACTTGGTAAGCCATAAACCTTAGCCGTGTAATAAAGCCATCTATAAATGTATTAATATAAAAATTGCAGAGCTAAAATCTCTTTATCTCCCCAAGTTAGATGACAAACACTTTGGAGAGTAGAGAAGCTGTATGTCAAACAGCTGACTTGAGTCTGTTCTTCAGTTTTCACTTAGCACAGTGGGTAAATATTAGCCCCTCTTTATTTCAGCTCAAGATAGTTTGCTCTGGTTACAGAATCCTTCTAACTGTCAAATACAGCAAGCAAAGCTGTATTTTTGCATAGCCCTGTATGAAATACTGTGGGCATCAACTGCCATGAACGCAAGTTCTAAAAATCATACTAAAGCTTTATGAAACTGTCTTGAGTCCTTATGTAAGGACTTAATGAATTGAGATGGTGGAGTAGGGAGCTATATGTTAGCAGGTGTCAATTATCTTGTCTTTTTGTGACATACTCAGTTTCTGTAGACAGGCTTTAGGCAGAGGAAAAAAAAGAAAAAGAAAGGGAACTGACTAACTTCTTTATCTCCCTGTGTTCTTTAATAATTTAGAAATATGTGGAACACGTTGAGGCAGTGAGTTTGAAAGTGGATAAATCACTGTAAGCATTTGTGTGTGTGTTTTGGAATTGTGGACTAAATTTATAAATACACACAATAGTTGTGAAAATACATAGATAATAAAGGAAACACTGTAGGAAGATGTGACTGATTTGACCATCATGATTAACTTGTTGAAGTCCTTAAGTGTGATAGTGTTGATTTAATACGTATCTGAAGCGTCAAGTTGTCCATAATAACATGTTGGCCAGGTGCTTAGGCTGCCCTGAGGCAGCACCCATCACCTAGGGGACAAAAACCACTGGCTAATGTGAACCTGTGCCACTGTTGCTGTATTAAAGTGGGATAGGACCTCTGGGTAAACAATGGCTTCCTGCAGAGAAATGATTCCTAGGATTTTTCTTCCTCCGGCCTCTGACATATTTGATGAATGTCTTTTGGCTCTCAGCTGAATAAAAAAATTATCATGAAGCTAACAGAATAAAGAATGTAGCCACTGGATCTTTAAGAACTATCTGTGATACCATCATACAGTTCTAATTCTGCATTGTCCACATGCAGCATTTAAACTTGTGCTTCTGTATTTTTCCAGTAAGATTTAAATGCAAGCTTAAAGTCAGCATGTCCTTCAATTTCATCCCTAGAAATTATGGGTTTCTCAATTGGGCAGAACTAGCAAGCTGCATTCGCTCAATGAGTAAGAAAACAATTAAAGTGTGTTTTTGTTAATTTCTTCTGCCTTAGTAGAAAAATGAAAGTCTTCTGAATTGCAGCCCCATTTAGAATGGTGGGCAACAAACAGGTGGTGCACAGCAGGCAGTGAAGTAATGATACTGAGCAATATTGTTTTAGAAAAACCTGGCAAACCCAGTTAACCATATGCAATCACGTAATTTCTGCCTCTCGCCCCTGCTCTGAATAGGTTTGACTTCATCTCTCTGTTCCTCTAAACTTGAAATTAGGAAAGCATCTCACAAATAGTTATATTCCAGCAAGTTTTATCGAAATCAACAACTAGCTAAAGTAGAGAACACCCCCACCTTCCCCCATCCAGTCCTCTGCATCAATTTAGATATTTTAGTGAGGGAATTGCTGGAAAACCAAGTGGAAAAGGTAACAGCCAGAATGTACTTGCTTTATGCCTGATAATCTTTCTATGGAAGTTAATTTTTTTGGAGTCATAATTTGAAGTATTAAAACACAAACACTGTACTAAACCACTTTTCTTTTCTTGGCAGATCTGTATGGATTAGTCCTTTTTCTGGGAGTTGATCCTTACTGGGTCAAACACTGGTGGGACCAGCTTTTATATCGACCTTATTGTAGGAAAAATCCCCGGCCTCTCTACAGTCTAATTGCCAAGATAATGTGGAGATCAGCAAAGAAAGATGTGATTGACCAAGTAAATAAGTTTTGGATTTTAAAATTCCTGAATGATATTTATCAGTAGCTTTATTTGCAAATTACTTATTTTCTTTTTTTGATCGCAGATTCAAATTCCCCCCCAGACAGAAAATGTGCACTGGCTTCACTTTTCTCCCGTGGAGAGACACTTCTATCATCGCCAGCATGAGGTGTGCTGCCAGGACGCGTTGGCAAAACTCAGGAAGATTTCGGACTGGACTCTCAAGCTCAGTAGCCTGGATAGAAGGACGGTGACTTCCATTCTGTACCCTTTGCTGCGGCTGAGGCAGGCCTGCTGCCACCCACAAGCTGTTCGGGGAGAGTTCTTGCCATTACAGAAAAGGTGAATTTCTGTCACTTCCTAAATGGCTTGCTTTATCCAAAGCAGAAATCTAATTGTCCCTAACCGTGCAAGACTTCTACAATTCTCAGACAAGCCTAATTTTAAGCTGCTTTAGTTAAATGTGCAACTGTGCTACACCAAGCTGTCTGATCTCAGAAGCTGAATAGGATACAGTAGGGTAGTTACTGTAATTCTTGTGTTAAAGAACACAGTACCTGGAGGCAGTTGTTTGTGCAGTGATATTTTAACCTTACGTTGCCGGTGGATACTGGGGTGTTGTAGGTGATAAATTGAGTGTCAAACTTCTTTTTCAATTTTAAATAAGCCCATTGATTTTATTTGTGTCTTACAAAACTCATGTTCATAAATGTGAATAACAGAATGGAATAATTCTTTAATTCAAAGAAAATACTAATGTGAGGTTGCAGAATTTGTAAATGTAGATCCAAACTTGAAAGCTGTTCAAATGCTTTTTTATTATTTTTTTTCCTCCTTTTTTTGCATGCTTTCAAGATCGTCTTCCTCACAAGTGCTCTGCAAATACCACTTAGGTCTCAGCCTTTGTTTGACCCAAAGCATGTTGCTAGCACTCTTTGCAAAATGTAGCTGCTTCTTTTTCAGTTAATTAGAGGGAGGTTGTTAAAGAACAGGCTGTTTCTGTTCCAGGCTCTAGGAAAACTATGTTGTTTTGTTTTTAAGCTACACATAGGGAAGAGCTTAAACCTTTAACATTACCAGTGTTATTTCTACTGTCTCCTGCTCTTGTTCATCCATTCTATTCGGTCTCTTTCTATCCTTTTATGAAGTTTTGTATCTTACTCCTTCCTCTTTCTCATACCGGGCACCTACAGTGCCCGTCAGCTGTATTGGACTTTGCACCTACTTCAGCAGGGACCAGTGGTCAGCACTGTGCTGTAGTTCTTTCTATCTGACAGCCTGCTGGTGTAGAAGCAATGACTCAACCACTGGAGAAATCAATATTCCCACCAGCCCATACAAGATTATTTGCATTAAAATGAGCCAGTGGAGTACAAATGAAACATAAGCTGAGCTGGATACGCTGAGGACAGCGTAGTACTGTGTTGATTTTGATCGAGTGCTTGTGGAGTGACAGCTGCATAGTAACTATAGTGGAAAAATAGCAATGAAAATTAAATTTTTTTTCTTAAAAACATATGCACAAAGAAAAGTTGTATCCAGGCAGTATTTACATACCTCTTGTGAACCACACTTGACTGCAGGATTGCACATTCCCAGAACAGAGAGAATATTTGGCTCCTGGCTTCGGTTAAATGTATGAGAAAAAAATGAAGACATTCGGTGCTAGGAACTTTGATGAGGAAGTGAAATTTACTGAAACAAGAAAGTTGATGCTGGAGCATATGGATGAGAGAAACTGGCCTGAGTTTGGACCATATTTTATGTTAGATGACTCTTTTTTTCCCCACCTGTGTAGTGAAGGCAGTAGATAAGAACATCTACGCAGCAAAAATACAGCCCTCAGAAGGGAGTTTTTCTAGGCTCCTCTTATTAAACTGAGTGAAAAAAAAACCCTTCTTTTTGTCGTAATGGATAGTCTCAGACTATGTATCAAATTGTATACTTTATATGTACATCCTTATGCCTTTATAATTTTTCTTGAATCTGATGGTTTTGAAAATGAAAGGTTAGGTGGGCAGTCGCGGTAGAAGTATCAGAGTATGAGCAGCAGGTGTTATGTATATCTGCCAATACCTCTGCAGAATTCAGCTAGTTATAAATAGTGATTATATTGTTTTAAAGCCTGCTCTACTGTAACATTGTAGTGTGAACTCCAGGAACAGTTTCTGCAAATGGAAAAGTGTTGCAAGGAAAGTAAAATAAAGTCCTAGTCAAGGATACCTGTCTGGCATACCCTGGGCTCAGACTGCACAGGAATTAGTTCATCTCTTACTCTACTCCACAGCACTAAAAGGTAAATATTAAGTGCTTCTCCAGAAGGTGAATGAAGCTGAGGAGCAAAGTTTTGGGGAGAGGGTTAGTGTCTGGTCTCACAGCAGCAATTGGTCACAGAACAGTCTCAGCTCAGCTGTTACAGACTGTTGTTGCAGTTTACTCTCCTGTGTCTTCACATCAGTCTTCTTCCTGGCTGGATTCTTCGTCTCTTGGCCTTACTCCAAGCTATCCTTCATACTCTCATTTCTCTTCTTGCTTTTCCCCCCCTCTCCATTTCCTGTATTCTCTTCTGACTAAATTCCTGTCAAGAATTACAAGTGCTACAAACAAACATAGGAAAGGAAGTTTAAAATGATACTTGCTAATCTTCGCTATTCTCATTCTACAGGTTTTCCTCTTTACTTGACACCTCACCAGTTTTGCATGTTTAGATTGGTGGTGGAAGTGAGAAATGTCGTCTTTCAGCTGTTTTCATTTGAACAGCTTCTAGCAAAATGAAGTTCATTTATGCTTGTTGCCAGTTCACCACTGTAACAGAAGGAGCAAAATATTTTGCCCTGTGAAGGATTACTTTACCTAGTTCTAATTTTCCTCTTGTTCCTTTATTTCTTTCTATTTTTAGGAGGTGTCAACCTCTTGATATATTCAAGTTAGGGTAAAGCTCTAGCTGGAAGAGCAGTTGACAACTAGGGGTTTGTTTATTTTTTAATAAGTAAACATATCTTAAATAAACATTTGCACAGTGTGTTGGATGCATGTAACAGTCTTTCATGCTGCACAGCATGACAGTTGTGCTCCTCTAGTGTTGTGGTTTTGTTTTGAATGTGAGCCATTTGGTCTCCGTTTCAGCACCATGACCATGGAGGAACTGCTGATGTCTCTGCAGAAGAAATGTCGAACCGAGTGTGAGGAAGCTCACAGACAGTTGGTGTGTGCTCTTAACGGCTTAGCTGGTATCCATATCATTAAAGGTAAGACTGGATGGCTGTAGCTTATTCTTTACTTCTTTCAATAGGATAATTATGGGTTAGATGACACCATCCAACAGTGGTTTGGTGGGTTTTTTTTTAGTTCAGGGAAAAAGTGACAGTGAAATATTGGGGAACTAGAGAGGCTTGTTAAGAGTGTTTGTAACAAAAACCAGTATTCATTCTAGATGAGGGAGAAAAGGATGGATGTAGTTCGGTGCATCTCTGGGATCTTTTGTAGTATTTCTGGCTCTTTTGTTTTATATATTCTTTCTTGATTCTACCATCCGTATGTATTGGGAGGATAAAACAAGTCACACTTATGTAATTCTACTTAACCTGCTTTTGTTTTATCAGTGTCATGGTTTAACCCCAGCTGGCAACTGGGACCACATAGCTGTTCACTCACTCTTCCTCCCTCCTCTGCCCTCATAGGGTAGGGAGAAGAGGGAGCAAAAGGAGAGGGGAAAAACCCCACCTTATGGGTTGAGATAAAGACAGTTTAATAGAACAGTAACAGAAAGGGGAAATACTGGTAAAAGAATATACACAATAAAGTGAGGCAATACAATTGCTTACCACGTGATGATCGATTGCCCAGCCCATCCCTAGCAGTGATTGTAGATCCCTGGCCAACCTCAATTTCTATAATGAGCATGATGTCTATGGTATGGAATACTCCTTTGGCCAGCTTGTCCCATCTGTGCTCCCTCTCAGCTTCCATGGGAAGCTGAAAAAGTCCTTGACTTACTATAAACATCACTTAGCAACAACTGAAACAATATGTATGATCAACATTATACTCATACTAAATCCAAAACACAGCAGTCACTAGGAAGAAAATTAACTCTATCCCAGCTGAAACTAGGATAATCAGTACTGCTTTCCAGGCTTCCTTTGTGCCCCCTGCTGTGCAAACTGCCTGCTATACAGCTCTGTCAATATAGATTTTGTCTGAATTGGGAGGAAAAAAAGCTTTGAATGGGAAACAAAAATAATAAATTAAAACAACTTAGTCATGAATGTGAAAGAAATGCTTCTTTGCTAAGTAACAAAGTTGACAAGCTGCTTGAATTTTTCCAGCTCATGTAAAAGTCTTCCTTCAAAGATGAGAACAAGCAAACTGCCTGTTCTGTTACTTGCCTTACAGAAAGACTGTGTTCAGACTCTCTAGTCTGTAATTAGGTTTGAAATACTTTATGATTGCAGGATGGAGATAAAATTTTTCAGATAAAATTAAGTGCTTAAAAAGGCTTTTGGACGGATTAAATACTTTTAAAATACACTAATAGCAAGAATGAAGTTTGGCCCTTCTTGAAAAGCAGATTGATGAAAATGGCATCAGGTGAGAAACAAAAGCAGGTCTGAGGCAGAGTTCTGGCTTATAACTTCCAGATCCCCCAGCATTACTGTTACACTCAGTCGTCTTTATCAGCAAGGAGGAAGCACACCTTCGTATATAAGTAAAGCCGTGAATTTATGGTTAGTATAATTGAAATCTTACAGGTCTGAATGTTATTAGTCCAGATATAATTGTTACAGGTGAAAAAAGAATAGTAATCACACTTGTTTCTACTGAAACGTCCTCCTTCTACACTCGCCTTTCTACTTCCCTTCTGGGTCCTGAGGTCAATGGTTTCATACTGGTGGTGGCAGTGCTATGGCGAGGTGTCACCACCTGGAGTTCTTCATCAGGAGGAGTAAGGTGTTTGTGTCAATGGTTTCTACTTTGTCACTCAAGGATCCAATTAGAGCCATTTTTATGATTTCTAGCACACTTTTACACCTTTTTCTTTCCTCATTGGTCTGCAGCTCCACGTTAATACCAAATTTAGTGTACGTGATGCCTTTTATGAATGTTACATACTATTTCTTTGTTCTCTTTGTTGCCCCTAAAACCAGTTTTGTCCAGCTCTAGGTCTGCATTTCTTTGGCTGTGGGTGAGTTGTTTATAGCCATGGCTTCCTTATTCACTGCCAAGCGTCTGCACCATCTCTTAGCATCCCATGGCTGTACTCCTCTACACCGCATCCTGTACCTTTTACTTTTCAAGGCCTCTGCTATTGTTCATAGGCCTGTATTTCTCTACACTGCATCATTGTGTTAGTTGTAAATATCTCATTCTACATAGAATAACTGCTTGTTACTGCTACCTATATAAAGCTGTGATTGTACCACACAAAGATAAACAAAAGTAAAAATAAAAATAAAAAAAAATTAAAAAAAATAGTCATAGACGCGTAAAGAAATTGCTGTCACAGCTAAGCCAAGTTAAAGGTCCAGGCAGGTCAAGAAAAATTCAGAGGGGGCCTAACCAGTCTCAACCTCGAGGCTTTGCAAATTCAGCACATAGCTTTGGTCCTATTACTAGCAATGGCCATAGTATACTGCAGGGCTGCAGCCTTACAACTGGAACCTGTTTCAATGCAAGAAGCAATAAATCTTTTTGAAATAGGATTCTTACACTTCCAGATACGTAAGAAGATTATTTTTGGTTTACTCTGTTATCTGTCTTTATACATTTCATGTCCCTTTACTTCTCCAAGTTTTTAGAGTCTTCTAAGACTGTGACTGGCTAAGTAAATTTCTGTCAGTTAACACAAGAAAATAAACATTGATTTTTTTATTTTTTTTTTGCTGCTTTTCCATATGCAACTTCAATTTTTGTCTTTCCTTTTTAGTTTATATAAACTGTTTTCTGAGAGGTGATTGTGATGTTAGCAGCTTACATCAGTAGTTATGCTCCCTGCATGTGTTTAATCATTTCTGCATTTCTGAAGTATGACACAACTTTCATTGTTTTCACTGGAAGAGTGAATGATGTATTTGCAGTGTAATGCATCACTGCAGCGAGTTCTAGATTATTTTTTTTTGTAGTGCAACATGTGAGATTTTTGGGACTTACGCAACCCTGAATACATATATTTAGATCAAGAAGTCTACAGTCTTGCAGTCACAAAAGATACTTAATTTGGAACCTACTTTGTAAAGTACAATACTCTGTCTTTTTCCAGGTTTGGTTTTTTGAGGGGGGGGCGGGGGCAGGGAATGTATACGAAAGATTTGCTTGAAGACAAGCAGATATTAAATAGTCTCTCTGAAAGCATCTTATTATGTAACAAGTGATGGCCAGTCATGGCTGACTGTACATTTTAAAAAAACCAACATAATATATGTATGTGTATGTTTTTGTTGTTCTTTTTTAATTCAGGAGAATATGCACTGGCTGCAGAGCTGTACAGAGAAGTGTTACGATCATCTGAAGAGCACAAAGAAAAGCTCAAAACAGATTCCTTGCAAGTGAGTGAGCATTCAAATGTAAAGAGACATAGTTAAGAACTGGAATACTTTAGACTTAGTTTAACAGGTCAGTCTCTTCTTCCTCCCAGTGGTGTGCTGAATGACTTTTTCAGCCTTCTGTCACTGTCATAATGTTTAGATAGGAATCTGTCCAGTGACCTTCACGTTTCTTTTTTTTCTTAAAAGCTACTGTATTTCTAAAAACTCTTGCTTGAGTGTCTTCATGGTATGCCAGAAGCAGTGTATGATCTCCACCTGCTGTTCTGCAATAAATTAACACGCTGAATTCCTAGACTTGTGTATGTGACTGCTCACGTTAATGGTACTACATGTCATCCTGTGAATACAGGATGCGGGGTTTGCATTGAGAATGATATTAACGTGCCAAATGAAAGAGAATAATTAAATTGTTGCACTGCATAAAGTGTTCTCTGAAAGGGCATCAAAACATGAAAAAGAGTCAAAGTTAATTTTTTGTTCAGGAAATATATTAATACATTTTGAATACTATATTTAAAATACGATTCTATTTTCCTGATAAAAAAGCAGTGGTTCTGTAAGTAACATCTTTATATTTCTACAAGAAATATCAGTTCTCAATGGACCAAAATTCTCTTCAGCATAACAAGATATTTAAAATGTTAATGATAAATACATAAAAAGTGTTCAGTTGTCTATTTCTTTTCTTTGCTTGCTTCACTAAGTTATTTTCTGATTATCTCGCGTATGGTCATCTGATGGTTTTATTGGTCTTCTTTGATCCTTCCTTCTCCTTTGTGACTTCACAGAGGCATTTTTCACTTAGCATAGCCATATAGCCTAGCATAAATTTGTTAAGCTACTTGTAACAAGATTGTTAATTAAGCTGTTTTACTGGATTATGCAATCCAATAAAGCTTTTCTTTTTTCCCCAAAATGTGCACTGCTTAATATTGTCCTTGTGTAGTAAAACTGAACTTCTGTTGAGTGCTTCCCAGTTGTGTAGGCTTAGCTCTTGAAGACAATGCCCAGGCACTGCTCGCCAGCGCTCTGCAGTGGCTGAGATAGTAATAGAGCAAAGGTGAAGTAAATCCAGGAGGTGAGAAGGGCATGAATTCTTGATAGTGGAAGTTACTAGTATGAGGGTTTGGGAGAGATGCAGGCAGCAAAATATTAGGTGTCTAGTTTGGGATATGTGGGGTGAACCTAATGAAGAGAAATAGACTTGCCTCATTAATGATCAAGCTTATTTTCACTAAACATAAATAAAAGGGTAATGTTTTATTCAGTCACCTTTGATTTCAGAAAAGTGAAAAATAAGAAAAATCTTTGAAGCTTTTGGGAGCTGATTTTTTGGTTACACTTCATTTTGCTTTAGACAGGTGAACTGTCTCCTTATAGTATTCTGAAAGGTATTTACGAAAGATTGTGCTTTTAGATAAATAAGTTATTTTCCATGGTATCAGGAGCTGTTTTAATTAGGTGGGTGAGTACAGGACAGAATCTGATGACTTAGAATCAAACTTTACTGTTGGTTTGTTTTTGAGGTGCTGAAGAAGATCATCTAATGTTTCATTTCCTACCTCAGTAAGATGAGGAAAAGAATGTTTATTTTCTTTATAAGATGCTTCCAGATCAACAGAGAGGAAAAGACCCACTAATTTTAAATGAATGCTAATTTTTTTGCTGTAAGCTTTCGTTGGTGTTTAAACTTTCATGCCACAGATGTTGCAATGTATTTTTTCATGATTGTTGTTGACTTTGTGTATACTTAGAGACTTCATTCGACACACAACTTGATGGAATTGTTGCTGGCAAAGCACCCAGGAATTCCCCCAACTTTGCGTGATAGCCAACTTGCAGAGGAGGTAAACATTGTTCATTTTTATATAAATACATTTTGAAGAGCACCTTTTTTTTTATCCTTCAATATATTCTCTAACTAAAGATATAACATTAAATAGCTTTGAAGTTAACTACGGACATTTCCTTTCATGTTAGTAAAATAAAGAGTTGTGTAGCATGTGAGATGAGAGTAGAAATGTCCACTAAAATGCTGCTGTTCTGAATGCTTGTGATCTGTTATGTTGTGAGTGTTTAATGGAAGTTATGTGATGGTGATTAGTATCTGTCTTATTATTTGGATATCTTGTGATATTTTATAAGTTCTATGCAGATTCTATGCATAGGTAACATTTTTTTCTGTTTTATTGAGACTTGTTCTCTTAAATATTTGAAGAAGTTTGTACCAGCCTTTATAGAAATACTGTACTTTTTATTAGCCTATAACTCTAGCAATTTTTTTAACATTTCCTTCTCCTGACATTATTGTAAAGAGGAGGATCAGAAAATTTGTATTTTGCTTATAAATGTGAAGCAGAGATTGTTCTTCATAGCTATCTTTTGCCAGTAGCTCATCCAAATACCTGTCTTGTCCACTTCTTGTAAACTGAGTTCCATCTGTAACAATAGCATAATTAGCTCAATAGAAGCAAACAAGAAGACGATGACAACTTTATTTTGTCCATTTTAGGTTATGTTTATCTAGTGAAATCAGAATGTAATGGTGAATGATGCATATGTGTGCAAATGTTACTTGTAAGAAATATAAGTTATTCATCACTTTTTAAAATACCAAATAAACTGGTACTGATTACGTTGTGGAAACACCTGCATACAAAGAAGGGATATGTCAGAAATATTTTTTATTTTAAAATTATACCCAATGGAACTAAAAATAATAAAACCCTTCTTGTTATTTTATAGGCAAGTTTTATACATAGTTAAGTTAAATTTTCCTGTTTTCAGATTGTTCTAGGATCTTTTTAGTGTTTACTTATTCAGAGCACTATATTTTAATGTACAGTGGAGTAAGAATTATGATTTAAATTCCAGTTCTTTTTTGTAATGCAGTGTATTCCTATTGTATTGTTTGGGCTTGTCTAAAAGTAAAATTACATGGTTGGCATTTTTGTAGTAGTTTGTCTTCTCAAATGTTTTAAGGGCTTACTAGCTTCTAGATTCTAGAGAAAAAATTAATGCTAAATATTGCTTTCTAATGAAAGTGGGTAGTATGTAGTCAGTAACCATTTTAAAACATGGTAGCTGGGATGGTTTTGCGTTTTCAATTATTCCTCGTAAATGAGTTGTGTGTAATTTAAGCTCACACTTCCATACAGGCAGAACAACTTCGGCAGCATTATATGAGTAAATCCAATGCAGAAGTTGCAGAAGCCCATCAGGCCTTGCAGCCAGTTCTTCAGACCATTCGGGAGCTCCAGAGAAAGGCAGGTACCTCTTATGTACTTGGTCTCTGAACTTTGAGAATTTTTTTAAATATTATTTCCATCTGTTTATCCAGAACTCCAGGTGTTTATTATCTCTAACAGTTCTCTGAAGGCCTGTTTGGACACAGCCCCAAAACACATTCTGTGTCCCCACATAAAGGCACACAGTACTTGATGAACAGATGACTAAAACCAGAAGTACATGGTGGGATGATTCTAGTAAAGTTTAACATCATGCTTGATTTTGATATTAACTGTGCTTTACATGTACTTTTGGTAAGTAAGTTGTATGTTATGGCCTTGAAACATTTCTGTTGGTGTATGAGATGGTACTTCAGTTACTTTCAAAGGACATGTTCTTGGACATGCATTTAGTCATTGTGCTTAAGGCTTAATTGTGTTTAGCCAATGTGACAATTCAGATTTCATGGGAAGGTGCAAATCCTTAATGAAGTAATGAACATCTGACCTAAAATGCTTCTTGTCACTTGGATAATAATAAAAAAATGGGGGCAAGCAGCAATGAGGAAGTAAACTTCTGCATCTTCTTTCACCTTTTAAAATTATAAGGTCACTTCAGTGTTGCTCTTAATTTCACCAAGAGCTTGCTTTTTCTGATTAAACCATCCTTTCATCTCTTTTTGAGAGAGAGGAAACTTTGAGATTACGATATCTCTATGTGGCTATTCTGTGTTGGTGGCCTCGGTGAATCTAACTCTACTGAAGCAATTTAAAGGTGTGGAAGTAGGTGGGAATGTAGAAAATTTCTTGATCGTGTGTTCACTTAAACAGGAAAGGGATATTTTTTTAAGCATGCTCTCATAGTCCACTTTCTAGGACTTCACCAGTCTCTGTTTGAGTGTGGCCTAAAGAGCTATGTAAAATTCTGCTGCAATGAGGAAAGTGGGTGGTTGTTGAATGTTCGTGGATAAATCTGTTCTTTTGCATACAGATACATTCAGGTTCTCCTTGGTGGTTGGATGTCATCCAGACAGCAATACAGTATGCCATCGATGAGGAACTTGTTCAACGTGTGCAAAACGAAATAACCTGCAACTACAAACAGCAGCCTAGTAAACTTTCCATGGCAGAGAAGTAAGAGAATAGCTAAAATAGGCTAATGAATGCAGTTAAGTCTGCTCAAATCCTCTTACCGGTTTGTGCTAACAGTTGCAATTAAATAGCAGACATTTTTGCTTCATGTCATCTGGGCTGCAATTAAGTTTCAAAAACAGTCCCCCAAAGAGTGCAACTAGATAGAAGAATTGGAAAAAAAAAAGCGGGAGAATTAACAGTTTTTTTCCTAGACCAGCATTCTTTTAAAAGTTTCTTTGCCTTGTCTACTGTGGTTTTACAGTCTTCTGTACTCATGGAACTGCTGAGCAAGAAAGAATCAAAGCTTATTGCAATAAGATTGAGTAACTTCTAAAAGAAACTGACTTCCTTAAATGGAAAGTAGGCAGACGATACCAGAAAATCCTTGTGTAACTGCATAAAATAGCACTGCTGTTTTTCTGAGCAAAGAATTTTGGTTTGGTTTCATGTTAGAGACAACAATACCACCATTGTTGTTGTGCAATTACGGAATAATGAATTATAAGGGACATCTGGAGGTCACCTAGGCCAACCCCCAGCTTATAGATCCAGGCCCATGCTCAGAGACCAGCCCGATCAAGTTGCACAGCGATTTGTCCTTTTGAGTTTAGGAATCTCCAAGGAGGGAGACTTCATAGCCTCTATTTGAAGCCTGCTCCAGTATTTCACCCACTTGTTGGAAAAATACCTCAAATTAAAAATCCTTCTATCTAGTTAATATTTCCTGTGTTGCACCTTCTGTCCGCTGTCTCTTGTCCATTCACCATATGCCTTTGAGAAAAGGTTGTCTCAGTACCTTCCCGTTCGATAGATGTAGAAAGCAGTAAGGTCTTTCCTAAGAGATCTCGTTTTAAGGCTGAACAAACTCTTTTCTCCCAGCCTCCTCTTGTACGTTCTGTGCTCCAGTTCTGTAAGTTCATCACAGAAAAGGGATACATAGGAAGGAGAATGCTCTCACAGTTTGACTTGAGGCAATTTTCTCAGATACGTGAACAATACTTACACTCTTAAATATGGTCTTTCCGAATCATGTTTTAGTTAAATACATATTTATTATATAGAAGTATATATAAAAAGAGATGTATCTAAATTTATATACATATGCATATAAATAATCTAATGTGTATATAAAATGTGTGTAAATTTAAATACTTAAAATATGCACAGATATGAATTAAATAAGTAAAGACACATACTCTGGTATGACTACTCTGTTATCATGATCCCAAAAGGTGGCAGTTCCTTGCCATTGCTGGAAGGGAGCATATCTTTTGCTTTTCAGTACTTAACGTAATTCTGTTGAATAATCTAAATAAGGATACAAAACTTTACCTCTTTTTTTCTTCAAAACTCAGAATTATACTGAGGAGGAAGAAGGAAATTATGTCCATTCAAAATCGGTATTGGGGCCACCAGCTGGAGAGTAGCTTTGCAGAAAGGGACCTTGGAGTGCTGGTGGACACCAAGTTGACCATGAGCCATCTGTGTGCCCTTGCGGCAATGAAGGCTGGCTAATGGTATCCTGGATTGCATTATACAAAGTATTGCTGTCAGGCTGAGGGAAGAGTCCTTCTATTCTGCAAATACAAGACATCATCTCGGGGGATACAATGGAATGATTTCTAACAGCATTATATGTAGTAGTAATAAGCATTTGCTTACGATATGAACTATATTTCTCTTCTCCTTCAAAATACTGAATTAAGTATAGATTCGATGACTCAGTGTGCAATTAGTTCCCTTTTTCTTTAAATCAGATTCCGTGACTGCAGAGGCCTTCAGTACCTGCTCACAACCCAGCTGGAGGAAGTGAAGAAGTTCCAGAAGATTGTAAGAGAAGCAGTGAAAAACTTAGAAGGCCCTCCCTCTAAGCAGGTTATTGAGGCTGCCACTATCTGCCATTTGCGACCTGTTAGACTTCCACTTAACAAGTATGTCTTGAAAATAGAAAATATACTTTAGAGGTGTATTACTAAATTTTCCTTCATTTGAAATAAGAATAAAGTCTTTATTCTGTGCTCAGGATTTGTGTGCACACAGATGTCACAGATCCATTTGTTAGAATCATAACCTTACTTTGGTTTTATTCTTGTAAAATCTTTTCCTGTATTGAGTGTATATTTGACTGTCCAATTGTTCTTATTTTTAGGGCTTTGTGTGGTTTTATATGTTGATAGGGAATTACAGGAATTATATTGGTTTCTGATTAAATTCTGAGTGCTTCTGTTTTCAATTTTCTGTATTGCAGCTGTGTCTTTTGTAAGGCTGATGAATTGTTCACAGAATACGAGTCCAAGCTCTTTTCTCATACGTAAGTTCATAGCTTTCTAAACTTCTCACTATTAAAAAAAATAAAAAGTTAAAAGTTTAATCGGTTTATATTTTCTACAACATTAGTGATAAGTATTGTGCTTGGTTTGTTTTTAAGCGTTAAAGGCCAAATGGCAATATTTGAGGAGATGATAGAAGATGAAGAAGGGCTCGTAGATGACCGTTTGCCCACCACAAGTAGAGGACTGTGGGCAACCAGTGAAACTGAACGTGCCTTGAAAGCTATTCTCTCCTTTGCCAAAGCTCACCGAATGGATGCTAAGTTAACTGAAGAAGGCAGCATATTTCTGGAACTCTATGAAGCATGGAGAAAGGAATATAAGGTACAGTAAATAAGATGGTGAGGAAACAGCTGTATAGTCCCTTTAATGTAATATAAAAGAATTTAAGCTGAATATGAACAAATCTAAGTTGTATTCCTGAAATTAAAGTTTGCCTACACAAAGCTTTTTCACAGTGCTTATTACAGGATTTGATTTAAAATGGTTTTTATATGATTTAAGTGTTTCTAAAAGCTATGCTGGTTACTAAGCAAATCAGTAAGCAATGTAATTGCATCTATTAAGACAGTATACACATATAATTAAATGTGTTCACCTGTTTAGTTAAGTCAGAATGTAGTAAGACTCAGCGAATCGAATGTTGCTCCATTCTGTAATTCAGTTTACCGACAGTCAGGCTACAGATGTCCTTTCACTGTTGCTTTATTTCCTGGATCTTGTTTACTACACATTGTAACCTGAAACAATTAGTCTCCTATTGTTTGGGTCAGAGAACTCCAGGAGTATATTGTGGCTTTCTTCCTGCATCCTTGTGTGTCTGTGTTTCCTCGCAGTGAGTATGTACCAGTGATGGAGAAGGGAGAAGAGCTGTTGCACACAAGAGTCTCATCCTGTCTTACAGCTTAGGTGTAATCAAAAGTGTTTTCTCTTGAATGCTTCTCCTACTCATTTTTAATTAACACAGACTTTAACTTCAGTAGAACACGCTTGGTACACTAGTTTCAGGTTTGCTGACTCTCTTGTACACCCTTTTTTTTTTTTAATTTATTTTTTCAATGAGGTCAAAATGACATCTCAATCAACATTTAGTTACCTGACAGTAAAAGTTATTAAAGACCTCATTAAGTTGTGCTGTTCTCACAAAGTCAGATCACTCAGGTCACTTGCTTATGGTACCAAAATGCTAATTGGAGAATTGAGCTACAGGGATGATAGTCTGTAAAATAACCCTTAAATCTAAACCAAGCTTGCATTAATGACCAGAAATTTGCCTTTTACACCCCACCCTAAACTACCATATTTATTACCATAAAAATAAGCACAGTTTCTGGTTAAATTCAATGAAATGATAAATACTCTGAAAACAAAAGTGAAATTTTTGTTGTTGTTTCTTAGTCATACAGACTTTTTTTAATAGTGTTTTTTCAAATACAGGAAGCTTTGTGCAATCCAGATAAATGCTTAATCTGCACAGACTCTGACTTGGAGGAGAAAGCAAAAGTAACAGCCAGGCTTTTCTATTAGTGAATACTAAGAGAAGAATTTCCGTGTGAGTTTAGTGAAGAAATTGCATGATGTGAATACTTGAAGGGCAGTCCTGGGATTTCTGAGAAAGCGTCAGGTGGCAGTAGTAGAATTAATGTCACAAAAAGGAAACCTCAGTTACTGCTGATATTACTTGAATTAGCTTTTAGACTGGCAACCAGACCCTTACTAATTTGCTTTAATCATGCTTTTTTTCTTTTTTTCTTTTAAGAAACAGTAATTTTAGCTGAGTTCCTCCCCAATTTTAGTTTAGTTTCTTTAGTTTTGAGGGAGTGAGCTCCTTTCGTCTTATTCTCTGTTTTCACCCTGTATGCCAGGTTTAATATACAGTGATTTTATGCTTGTCATCTAGGCATAGCTCAAAACAAATGCCTCAGTAGTCTTTCTTGAGCTAAAAGAAAAACCACAACTAACCAACGCGCTCCCCAGCAACTGAGTGTTTAGAAGTATCTTTGCAGTTGAAAAATCAGAAATCAACAAATAGTAACTTTTGGCATTTGCAAAAGGTCCTAGAATTTCAGTAAGATCACTGAAGATTTTTTTTTATAAAACTCATGAGCAGTGGAAAGCTTGGGAAGAAGTATTTTACAATATTATCAGTAATTTAAAAATAATGTCAGCATGTATGTATAGTATACTTCCAGTATATGTATATTATATTACATTTGTTTGTAGAAAACCAGAATTTACTTTTTCTAGGTAGAACTGAACCTTGTGTTATTTTCATGTTGTCCTCATCTGTGCTTTTATTAAGACTACTCAAACTGTTAGTGTTTCACTAAAGCTTACTTAATCTTTTAGAAGCAGTCTTAGTACTATAATAGCTAGCTGTTTAAAATTGCTTAATCATTTTTCCTTATGTGATTCAGCATTTGCTTGGTCTTGCAAGGCATTTTTTTTTTCTGAACTTTTAATTGCATTATTTATTGTAATAGTTGTATAAGAAATGAGGCAGCTGCTTGTGGTTGTTCATAAAGAGAGACTAGAAAGGAAAGCAGACAAGATGATCTCTATACTGTTTGTTTTCCTTCATAGTGTGGTGTTGTGGGTGAATTAATGTAAAGAAATATTATCCCTTGCTCCAAAAAGATTTTCACATTATATATTGTATCGCAGGGTCATATAAAGGGAACTCAAGTCAGTTCTGCTACTGATTTGTTTAGACTTTTCTTCCAGTTACTTCATGAATATTGGATGGTACTGAGGGATCATGTGTCTGCTATTGATGAACTGGCAATGGCTACAGAACGGCTGAGAGTGCGTCACCCTGACGAGCCAAAACCAAATCCACCAGTTCTCCACATCATAGAACCGCACGAGGTAAAGTACTTGGCAGGAAAGAAACAGGTTTTTTTCTGAAAGAACCTACCTCCTACAAAATAAAATCTGTATCTAGACCTATGTATAAGGTCTATAATATATCTCTGTTTCCATTTCAGAAAGTCTCTGTGGAGTACAGGGTTCTTATCTATTTCTATATCCAGTGTATGGGCCTTTTTAGGCTTGTAACTCTTATTTTGGTACGTTTTTGTCAGTTTTTTGACTGAAGAGTGGCGTGTTTCCAAAAGACTGCTGCCCTTCCAGCAGCAGGTGAATGGCTCTGGGACCTTTCTCTGCAATTGCCTAGTTTTCCAAGCTGGTGGAAAATTGACCTGATTTCTTACCCACATTGCTACTTTCCACAAGGACCTGAAAAAAACCCAAAACCCACAAACAAAATAACCCAGTGAAAACCTAAAAGACAAATCTTTTTTCAGCATCTCGGAATTTCTGAGCCACCTCTGAGCCACTTTCTGTTCAAGAATGTAGAGAAAATGCTGGGTTGATTTAACATCTTGTTGTTTGGGGGTTTTTTTGCACCAATATGTTTTCAATAGAAACACTTTGTGCTTTTTTTTTTCAGCAAGATTCAGGGCTAGATAAAAGTGCTTCTTTTCTTTCTGGAGGGAAATAGATATCTCATCAGTGCAGTAAAGCAATTTTTAAAAGGCATACTTCGCTGAACAAATGTTTAACAAAGTAAGAATTATGTATGTATTTGCAACAATAAAAGACACATCCCTTGCTTTGGCCTTCATCCTTGCCAGGATGGCACAGCTTGCCTCTTCTGCAGAATTAATAACTATACCACCACCAACTGTAATTAATCGAAAAAGGAGTCAGCTTGATGTTTCTGTTGTTGTATAGAATGAAAAGTGAAAGCTTCTAAGATGTGTAAGGAAAATAATTAATTGTTTCTCACACACTGTTTTTGGAACCAGCAGTAGTCTAGTATCTCCTTGGCAGTAAGAAGATAGATGTGAAGTGAATGAAATTTGAAAGAAACTTTTAAAACAATTAAGTTGTTTTTTTTTTTTGTCTCTGGAAAGAACTAATGATGCAAATAAAACAATAAAGAGCAAGTTTATATACCTTCTGGGTCTCAGGTCTCATGGTACTGTGTTCATACTGGATACGGGAAAGGAATAGATTATCAATTTTACCTGGGGAGAAGCGCATCTTAAATATACAGAATGAGCTGTTCTTCTATCTGTCCCCCAGTTATTCAGTTGAATTTTGCAAAAAATGAACTTGAGCCTTATTGTAAAACTTAACTTTTTTTTTCTTTTTTTTTTTTAATATGTGTTTAATACTGTTTCTATAGGTAGAGCAAAACAGAGTCAAACTTTTGAATGACAAGGCAGTTGCCAAATCACAACTTCAAAAGAAATTAGGACAACTTCTGTATCTCACTAATCTGGAGAAAGTAAGATTTACCATTCCTTGGTTTTTAACAAAGTGATATATTCTGTTTACCTAGTAGAAGAAACCTACTATTATTTTTGTCTAAAACTTATAAAGAAAATATATTTTCTCTAAAGATTCATTATATGTTGAAATATAGCGTGTTGTTCTCTGTGTTACTGCATAGTCATGAAGTTCTTTATTACTTTAGATATATATTGGCTATTTGCTTAATTATGCAGTTATAAAACTATGAACTAGTTTTAGATATTTAAAACTTTTCATTAAAACTGAGTCATGTTTAGTAGGAAGCCTTGTAGAATTATGTACCTCTCCTCATACCCTTGCTATTTTAGAAAGAGCTTACCTTCTTCAACAGGATAACAAGTGGGTCTGTAAAAAATAACAACAACAGACAAATCCCATGTATGTTATGCTATTTTAATCATAGTGTTCAAGTACAATTATGCTTAAGTAAACATAGTTAAGCGTGATTAGTTATATTTAAATGTTTTTACAACAGTGTAAAGCTGATAGAAAATATCAGGAGTTCCTTGTTTGAATTTTGTATTTTACCAGGATTTGTCAAAGCTGTATAGAGGTGCAGATGCTACCTGAAGGGCTGCAGCATGAGCAGGGTTCCTTTTCCTGTAAATTGCGTATTTTTTTAACTCCTCAATATAGGCTTATTCATGAATAAAAATATTTTTTGTAAGGACTTTGTCATTAATTTTTTCAAGAAGGTTGTTTTAAATACAGGCTAACTTCTTTTTGTTTTTTTTTTTTTTTTAGTCTCAGGATAAAACAACTGGGGGAGTTAACCCAGAACCATGTCCAATCTGTGCACGTCAATTGGGAAAACAGGTGAGATATTTAGTCAGCAGGTTTTGGTTTTAGAATGTCTTTACCTAGATCTGAATCAGTTATCAAATTTTCAACATTTGATTTTAAATGAACATTGTGTCAAAACAGGAGAAATAAGCCCTTTCCTGTAACCTATCAACCAGTCTCTCCCCTGAAATAGCATCTTGCTCAGATACAAGCACCTTTCCTGCCTTTAGCCATTGACATCAATGCTTGAAGTGTTTGGACAGAAGTGTTCCAAGAATGGAATCAGTGTGGTGCTGATTATCTCAACTCTGAAGTTTTGCTTTCGTACTTTTTGTCAGAAAAAATTCTTTGCCATTTTTAACAGAATGAAGAAATAGATAAGCTTCTGTAGTATACTGTTGTGTTTTACTGTAACCAATCTTATTTGATAGTTTTCTTTCATTCTAGACTCTAAGAAAAAAATGGATATTAGCTATTAAATATTGGTAAAACCCAATAGAATAAAGATTGACAATCTGGATTTCTTTTCCCAGCACTGAATTCCTGAACTGCAGGAGTTGAAATTTAAGTGAGATTTAATCAAAATTTATCTATATCATAAAGTACAAAGCCATAGTTTATACTTTAGTTTGTACCTAATGCATGGCTAATTAAGTATAGACATGAAAGGACTCCTGTACAGTCAAACTAAATTGACTGGTTTTTTAGGGTGGCTATTTCTAGGTGCAAAAACATCGGTTTACAAAATACTTCTCTGTAAAGGGAGGTCACAGCTGACCCTCTAGGGTGGTGTTCTAGACGCTCATAGGAAGGACAGCTTCTGCGATGCAGTCTTCAGTTTCTAATGCATTCTGTCAAAAAAAAAATGAAAAATAAAAAAAAAGCTTCTCTGTTCGAGATCTTTTTTCTTCTGAAATCCAAAGATGTTGTCTGGGACTTAACGAGATGTAAAAGTCAAAGCACTTCCGTTAGGAATTCTTTAATAAAGACTGATTCTAGTATGAATGTATAGATAAAGACTTTTGCAGAAGGCAAATACAAACATCTGTATAATTTTTTTTCAATGTTGTAAATACTTAATCTGTGTACTTAACCTATGCATTATGAATCATTATTCATAGAAATGAAAGACTGTAAGGTCTTTTTTCAAGTTTAAACCTGGGAAAATGCAAAAAATTAATAATAAATACAGAGAACTGCGATAGATCAGGAATCTTTCTGTGCTGGAAAACTTTGAAATGCATGCTTTTTAGTAACTGGTGTGGTAAAATTCTAAAATTCTTCAATTTTAATCTGATGAGTTTCATGAAAATAATGTTCCTATGAAAATGTAATTTATCATGTATTAGTACCCTGATTTTCTTTTGCATTGATCCGAAACTGATACTGTGTTGTGTTTTGTTTTGTTTTTAATTCTCTGCGTAGTGGGCAGTGCTGACGTGTGGACATTGTTTTTGTAACGAGTGTATAGCCATCATCATCGAACAGTACAGCGTTGGCACCCGCCGGAGCTCAATTAAATGTGCCATTTGCAGGCAGACAACATCTCATAAAGAAATATCATATGTCTTCACTGCAGAAACTGCAAATCAGGAGGATGATATTCCTGTAAAGGTGCGTTGTTTATCTGAGCTTCCAGGCCAAAACTTTCAACAGCATTTGTCTGCTGTGTTTTGTTGCATACTGCATTCAGGCAGACAAATCTGCTGTACAGTTTTACAAGTAGGCTCACTTTTATAATTGATTTCATTTATAACAGGTATAGTTCTTTTTCTTTCAATTTGGACATGTTGTATATAGGCCCCTCTTACAGGAAATTAATGTTTTTTGCCTCCTTCCCCAATGAAGGATACACATTTTCCTGTCAAGTAAAAGGTTTTGCTTTGTTTTTTTGTACCAATCATAGTTTTAATCTAGTTAGTATGGTTAAAAGTAATAATGAAATGTGCCAAGAGAGTTCTGTGGTATCTGTGCAAGTCTCTGTGAACCTTGTGGGTGTACTGGGGTTGCTGGGGTTGCTAACCTGTACCAAAGTCAATGCTACTATGTTTGCACTACTTAAGTCAGCCTCCCTGGACAACTGGAATTCCATTTTATCACAGAATCTTCTAGGTTGGAAGGGACCTTAAAGATCATCTTGTCCAACCGTCAACCTAATTTTTACAAAAATAAACACCCACACAACAGACAAAAAGCAACACCATCACTAAACCATATCTCCCAGCACCACATCAACCCGGCTTTTGAACACCTCCAGGGATGGTGCCTCAACCACCTCCCTGCGCAGGCCATTCCAATGTCTGATCACCCTTTCGGTGAAAAAATTCTTCCTAATACCCAGCCTGAACCTCCCCTGGTGTAACTTGAGGCCATTTCCTCTCGTCCTGTCACCTGTGATTTGGGAGAAGAGACCGACCCCCACCTCTCTACACCCTCCTTTCAGGTAGTTGTAGAGAGCCACACGGTCTCCCCTCAGCCTCCTCTTTTCCAGTAGATGAGTAGATGCTTCCTAACTCAAATGATTAGATTTGAAGTAGTTGACAGCATGTGGCACCAGGGGGAGTAAATAAGCTGTATTTTTAAAGTGCTAGTTATTAGGACCTCGCTTCATACATGTTTTTAACAGATTATTTCTTCAGGGTTTAGAGGTATCAGCCTCTTTCTAGCAAGAAAATTTCAACTAGGTTTCATAAATTATGTTAAAAAATAAAATTAATAGAATAACTAAATTTTATAAATAAAACACAGAAGGAACATGCCATCTACTGTGTGATGTGAAGGTTTGTACTGTTTTGAAGTATTTCTGCATCAAAAACTTCAGGCAAAGCAAAACTATGAATTCTGTGTGAATTTGCATGTCATCTTGAGCAAGGCCCATTCTTATTTCTTGAAAAATTGACAATTTACACTGTAGCTTCATTGTATGTCCTGTCAAAACAAGCAACATTGGTAAAAACATTCTACCTCATCATTTAAGGAAAATTAACAAAGAATAACTAATATACTATGCTTTCTGTAGAATACTGAGGTTGTGATCAATATCTTGCAGTATCTGTATAAAAATTGTGTGATTTATTCAGATTTCATTTTTTCATCTGAGCTTTCTCTGTCCCTCTGGTCTCTTTCAGTATGCAGTATCTCTCCCTTTTTTTTTTTCCTTTTCCCTTTTTTCTTCTGTTGTGTCATATACACCTTGCTCTTTATTATACCAGCACTAGCCATCTTAAGTTTAATGCCTTAGATGCAAAAGGACTACTATAAGTGGGAGCATTTTATGCTGAGAGAGGGATTACTGGCATCCCTGCCCGTTTTGGTTTTCTGTAAAAGCTTCCAGTGTCTGGTCAGTATTGCAGTGGGTATTGCCAGCCCAGAAATCTGAGACAGGAATTGTTTGTTAGAGGGCAGTTTTGATTCTAATCTGTGCTGCTCCATAATTAATTAGAACTAGCTAATTTGTTTATTAAATACTCATCTGGATATTCAGCAAAATAACAAGCTCAAGGTGTATGGGTAATGGGTGGGGTAACATTTTTTTTTAAGACATACTGAAACCCAAGAACTCATAATAGCCGAGGTATTTCTATCAGTTTCATCTCTCCATAAATACTGAGAACAGAATTGAAAATTTTTGTGTGCTGTGAACCAAAGCTTTAGTCAACTGTTAGTTTAATGACAAGTCTGATGCGGTTTATCTAATACAATGCAAGTGGAGCGATGGAGAACTTTGCACACTGCGTTATCTTTTTTGAAAACTAGAGCAAAAAGACTATAACCACTTTGAACATTGTGCTTATCCTTTCTTTGCTGTAATTCCTCTGACTGATATTGTACAGTCACATTTTCTGTGACTCAGGTGTTACAAGTCTGGAGGGTGGAAAGATCAACAACAGTGGCTAAAGCTACTATCTCCTTATAGCAGGGAAAAATAGGGCCTGCGATAAGGTCCAAAAAAAAATCTGAGGAAAAGACAGAGCAGATCAGCAAGAACTGTCATCATTCAAAAGCACGTAAATGACATGGCATGTGGAAGAAATACCAAAAGTTACTCTCAGATCTCCTAACTGAAGCTGGTTATGATTGGCAGGCAGCTGCCCTAGGGCTGCAAATGTGCCATTCATCCTTGCAGATCATAACACCTACTGACCGTTTTTAATTGTCTGTCTGACTTTTGGAAACAGTGTTAATGTCTCCCGGGTGCAACAGAGACGTCATGAAAAAAGCTTGGTTTACTCCTATGTCTGTGACACAGAGTGGGAATTACTATGGAAGACTCTGGGAAATCTAATGGTAGTGCTTACTGCAGTAAAACATTCTGCAGGAGATCTTTTACGTGTATTTCTGCAGTACTCATTTAGCTGCATAACATCTGAATGATCGAGCAGCCCAGCATTGGTTCCCAACTTGTGCTTAGACTTGCTGACATCCTTCTCCGCCAATTCTGCAAGCAGCATAACTTCAGTAAATTTGATCTGTCATTGTAGCAAGCCAACATAGTTAATTCAATGTTCAGAGGACAGGTGCAGACAGAAATAAAACAATATTCGTCCATCTGAACCTACTGCAGCTTGAAATTACTATGCGTGTAAGAACCAGCGAGGAAATTAAATAAGGCCTTCTTAAATTGCTGTAATACGAAGTACATGCTGAAGGAGATAGAGGGAGATACTAAAGAACTGTTTCTTGGAATCCCCTTCCCAACTTAAGGGGAAAGGGAGCAGTACAGAAATCAAATTGGAAAGAAGTAGAATGTAATCATTGGATTCATTAGGCACTGAAATTTCTGAATGCGGAATATGAAGATGTTTCCGTTGCAGCATGCAATCTTCCAAGAGTTAGTTTAATTGCATTTACCGAGTCCTTATTATCTTAAATATAATTAACAAGCTTCATAGTACTGAGGCTAAGTTTGGTGTAGCCAGAGCGAGAAACAAAAGAGACAGAGCGTTCGGGTGAGGTTTATTCGTTGTCAGTTTTCAAGAGATGTGAAGGGAGGGAAATGTAAATGTGCGTTTGGAAGATTTCTTTAAAGATTGTGCCACTAAGTTAAACCTCAGGAGGCCCAACTGGCGTGTCTGGTGCAGCTGCAGTGCTTGGGCTGCCCGTTCTGCCTGGAGCAGCACGAGGTAGGTGTATCTGTGCAGCACTTCGTTCTGCTGCGTACGGCACGTGATGAAACACAGGGCTCCTCCCGTGGCACTGCGTTGTAAGGGAGGTATAAGAGCAGTTCAGTGCTGCTTAACCCGCCCTTCCTTCAGGTTGCTGATTTTTAGATTTGTGTAAGACATGTGAAAGTCCTAATATAACATTATTTAATAAAACAACAAGCGTGGAAGGAGTTGTTTAATACCCTGCTTTACTAATACTGTTCTCTGACTTTTTGAAGGGAAGTCACTCTACCAAAGTGGAAGCTGTGGTCCGAACACTGAAGAGAATTCAATTTAAAGATCCAGGGGCTAAATCCTTAGTCTTCTCAACGGTATTAATCACCATTTTTTATCTTGTCTTTTTTGTATGTGTGTGAGTTTAAAGCAGTCATGCTATTTTCAGGAATTAGTTTAGCTACCAGTATGTTGACTCACTCTGTACAGCCACTTGATTGTTTTGAGAATTTGTAGGGCAATTGGTGTAACTGGGACATGAACAATGACTGTAGTCAACAGATGTAAAAGCTTGTTTCTTTAAAGGGCAAACGCTTAGATTTGTATGGGAGCAGTAGAAATTCTAGGTATTTTTAAATGCAGTGTCCAGATATTTTTGATACATTGTAAAACTGGTTTTGTGATGGCTACTGATTTGTTTTATTCAAGCTGATCTTCTTAATTATGTTTCTTATTTAGTTTTAGGAAAGATTTGGTTCCTGGCACACAAATCTTTTTTCTTTTTTTTTTTCTCTCTTTTTTTTAAAACTGCAAATGCTAGTATTTTGAAAAGCCTTTTTTATCCATTCTTTCTTAGGGAACTTGATTAGTATATTTTAGTTGTCATTGCTGTTTATGATGTTGAGTTACTTGTATTGTGTTGTGTGGTTTTGTTTTGTTTCTTTTTTACAGTGGCAAGATGTGTTGGACATAATTTCAAAAGCTTTGTATGACAACAACATGATTTTTTCTCAGATCAATGGAATTAGTAAATTTCAGGTACATGAAGGATATTTTTCTTAAAATTACTTTCAGTGGGGAAAATTACAGTCCACAGAAGTTAATTTGATCCTTTTACTTCATTGCTTTGTTTGAGAATTGAAAGAGCAGCAAATTTGTTTGGCAGGAGCTTTGATCTCTAACTTACTAGTTCTAAAAATCATAACCACAAAAAGTGACAACTGAAAGCCTTTGCAGATCAACAGTACATTCACTTTTGAGAAAGTTCACATGGATGTTAAGGATGGGAGATACTGATCAATGTTGCAGGAAGTTCTTGCCTTCCTGATATCTGTCAAGTATTTGTTCTGGGCTGATAGGTCTTGGATCAGTTACTGCAAGATTGTCACCCTGGGGCCTGTAGTAGCTGCTATAATTTCTTGAAAATATAGGTATGTCCCCCACGCTCTTTATTGAGGAACTTTCGTCACACTGCTGTGATGTTTCTCTTTTAGGAAAATCTCTCTGCATTTAAATATGATCCCAACATCAATATTTTGCTGCTGCCTCTTCACACGGGTTCCAATGGACTAAACATCATCGAAGCGACTCACGTTCTGCTTGTGGAACCCATTCTGAATCCTGCACATGAGCTACAGGCTATTGGCAGAGTACATCGCATTGGCCAAACAAAGTAAGAGTCAAAATTGAGTAGAGTGGCTTAGGTGTGGTCCAGAATACAACTGCATACTGTATTCAAAATAAATCTAGTTCACCAAACTTCTCAGTTTTGCAGATAAAGGTATTCATAGGAATCGTATTTTTAAAGAATAATGTACAAGGGTCAGAAAGATTAAAATAAAAAAAAGAGTTTGCTAAAAATACACAATATGTATTTTAGGGAGTTCTTTTGTGCTGTGGGGGCAAGATGCAGAAGCAAATTGTATTTAGACATTTAGGAAAAGTGCAGGCTCTTGTGTCCAAAATCCTGAAAAACCTTGTTGAACTGCTGTCTTATTTTTGTGTGCTGTTGATGCCTTAGTTTTTAACTTCGAAATTCTGCTTGCAAGCATGTCTAGAAATGTCTTAGCTTTGCAGGTCTGAGCAGCTCACCATTCATGTCATGTATGGCTAAGGTTAGGCACGGCGCTTACTAGTTTTCTTGAGAGACTCCTTCTGCCTGGTCATTCCCAACTCTAGATTTGGATCTGTGTGGTTTGTTGGGGAGTTTTGGGGAAGTTTTTTCTTTGGTTTTGTGTGGGTTTTTTTTTTTCCCCCCCAAAAAATTAGAGTACACACTTTTTAGGACACGATTTTTTTTTTTTTTAGTTTTTAGATCATAGTTTTGCCCTCACCCCTGTGTAGATCTTTCTGAAGACATTAATGAGTTTGCATATCTCTTGTTGGTTTCAACGTTGTAGATTTTACATAGATAGTACTGAACACTTAACCAAGGTTTGGGAAAGTTTGTCCTGAACAAATAAAATGTACATGTTTTCCCTTAGGTTTTATGTCACTTGAAAAAAGTTATAAAAAAAAGACCTGCATGTGAAGAAGAAAATAAGCTGGAATCAATTCTGGAATAGTATTCTAGAATAATAGTGGGGTTTGTGTTCTGGAAATGGTGGTAAAGCAAGATGGCTTGAATGAACATGTATATGAAAGAATGTTTATGAACAGGTGGATATTTGGGTATGATGAATTTGAATGAACTGTGAGGGCATAAGAAAGATTGATTGCAACAGCCTGCATTATAATTTTACATGATGCTGGCACAAAAGGCCTGGCAAAAGCCTGGCAATAAAACCAGCAAGAATGTGGGCTGTGCTGCTTAAGAGTTAAGACTTCAGCAGGGCTTATTTGAAAAAAGGGCTGTGATCAAGTACAGTGAGCATAAGGGAATACTCTGTTTACCTTCGGCGGTGCAACTATTAGCAGTTTGGTTGAGTTCTTATTTGCTTCTCTTCTTTTGGGTAGACCTTTGCCTATGAATCACAAAGTATTCCCCCAGAATTCTGCAGTGTAATGTTACCTGCCAAAGTGTCAGTTTCAGATCTGAAAACCATCCAAGCGCTTTCAAGGGTTCGTATCTTGAAGAATGTTTATACTGGGGAGCCTGGACTGATTTTTCATTTTTATCTTTGGAGCTGACTCTTTTCCATCTTAACTTTCTTGTACCTGGCATTTCTTTTATTATTGCAGCTTTGTTTTTGAAATGTTACTTTGTAAATGGAGTTCTCATTTTATGTTTATTGACATTTTGGGTTTTATGTTTTACTGGTGTTTACAATTTCATGTTTGCTGACTACAATTACTGATCTTTTTTAAAAAAATTATAGTATTACGCTATCTTCAAGAACAATATTGTTAAAATCCTGGGAATGAGCTTTAATTACCCATTACTGAGCTCTGTCTCTTGGACTGATGGCAAGGCAGTATAAACATTGTATATAATCAGTGGGCCAAAGTAATTTCATTAAAGGACAGGCTCTTGAGGACTGTTTGTTTATAATAGTGACACAGAAACCAGAACTTTGCCTAGCATCTACTTTACGATTTTAGTTAATACAGCTTACATTCATTTAGTATGTGACCCAGTCAAGTGGAAGTGCGTGCTGTGGGAGGCACTAAGCGTGCTTAAATGTCAGTGGAAATTGTCAATCCCTTTGTAAGATTTCTTTTTTAGAATTCAGAGGTGTTTTTTCAGCACTCTTACAATAATTAGTATGAGACAAAAATGTGGCTTTGAACTTTGACAGTAACAGCATAACTTCTGCTCACTTCTGGTCTTGCTTTCTTTTTTTAAACACCTTCAGATCTACCATTGTTCATAGGTTCCTGATAAAAGCAACAATAGAAGAGAGAATGCAGACTATGCTGAAAACTGTAGATAGAAGGTATGTGTTGAATTTTTTTAAAACATTATTACTACACTGAAAATGAAAAGGTGGTTTTCAACCATACTTTTATTACAGTTAGGTATGCATATCTTAAATATAAACTTCAACTGTTCTCCTTCAAATTGTTTTCATTGACAAAAAAGCTTTAAGACTTGAAAAATTTATATTTTCCCCTGGTTCCCATAACTTGAAGCTTGAGGTGTTTTAGTTCCCTGGAGAATACTTTAGTTACATTTTGTATATTTTATTTCATAAAAGCACAACTAATTAATAAATTACGTGTTATGATTTATCTTTTCAGTTTACCTATTTCCATTAGTGTAAAAGCATTGCAATTAATTGAGTAACACTAAGCCTGCGATTGGAGTAACAGCATTTGTTTACAAGCTCTAATATAAGACATTAATTCCTTCTTTCATTGTTTTTAAATTCTTCAAGCCTGCTGTGTCAGTTCTATGTCACACTGGTTGGTTTTGCAGTCAATGCAAGAGTTTTCCAGATGCCAGCTCGTAAGTCGGTCTGGTGTGCAGTGACAGACTGGGAGTGGAACAAAAGCAGTATTTACATTCTTTACGGAGAAATTATCAGAGGTTGGAACCTCCTTATGTTGTATACACATAGCAAATCTAGGAGGAGGCCTTAGTTTAAGAAAATCAGTTCTTTTTCCAGTTTTTTGGCTGTTAGAAATTGAAACTAAAAATTTACATGTCTGTTTTTGGTGGTAGTTGGGAAAAAATTCAGCTTTAGCTTTGACTGAATGATTTAATCAGTTTCCATATCTGTAAATTAGCACTACTTTTGCAAATAAAATTCAAATAAATACACGGTGGTTGAATGATCCAATGAGGGCTAATGTTTTGAAAGTAATATCAAACCTTATGTGTGGAAGCTGAAGCCAATCCCTTAAACGTTCAGAGGGCAAAGCAGATTATGCCATGTTCTGCTGCCTCTGCAGTGTTCTGTGTTGACCACTGTTAGGGACAGTAGATGGACTTTGTATCTTACTCAGAATGTGCAAGAGAAGTGGTTGATCAGTGTATGTATCTTCCCTGATAAAGTGTGCTTTCCTGCTGATCTTCAAAGCTGAAAAGTTATTGGACTCTGAACGGTGTGGTCTGTCTTCAGTGCTTACAGCTCGGTACTTAAATTGATTCCTTCTCTGATGTTTGCATGCAATTTTTTCCCACAGCCACACGAGCTCTTCCATGAAACAGTCAGAAGCCTCAGTTCTGACAGTGGCAGATTTGGCTGACCTTTTTACAGAGGAAACTGAAGAACTTGAGTAAAAACATTGGTTTGGCCTAATGAAATCAGAACGTACCTGACCTATAAAGCACCCGTATATAATCTACCTGATCTGTCATTCCTGTAAATATCATCTAACATTTGTATGTAACAAAGCTATTGGAAATCAAAGTCTTAATTGTTACTGTTTTACTCTGTGGTGAAGTTCTTAGCAGCACACTCTTCTGATAGCACTGGAGGAAACTTGCACTTTGCACATTATACAAAAATATGGATTTTATTCCCAAAGAGCATTTGACCTGGATGCTAAAACCGAGATCTTGGAGCCTTGATTGAGAGGATTCTTACCATCAGGTTTGATTGGCTAGTAGCTCAGTCTGAGAGCAAAACTATGTGGGTGGTTGGGTGGGAAAGGGAAGCGGAAAAACACAAATCTAATTTTTTTTACTGTACAAAGAATTGTTAGAAAGAATGACTGTAAATTAATATTCTTCTAGAAAGGGCTTGTTAGTATTTAATGCAGAGTTATTGAACATCTTATTGGTAACACTTTAAATGACTAATCTTTGCTAATAATTCAGATATTTGTATTAGGCCTTTAGATATTCATAAAGACTTGTGACAGTTAAAAATGTCATTGTTAATGCCTGCTTACTGCAAAATGATGCTAATTAAATTATGCTTTTTGTATGTGTGTTGGTCTGGTAATCAGTTAAATACTTGAACTTAGTGTACATGTTTTCACATATTCTTGAAGCCATGACTAATTTAGTGCTTTGTTAAAAAAAAAAAGGAATGCATTTGTTACAGAATTTTTAAAAACTTAATTGGTTAAGCTGCTGATCACTTTATAATAATTTGGTGCTTGTGTACATTTTCTCACCCCGATTTTTTTCTTCCCCTTAAAGATGCAGCAGTCTAAATATTCACAATAGATGAAATTAAGGTAGGCAGTCTAATTATTAGGTACCTAGTCTGTGTTAGATAATCAGTGGAGAGAGGTGAAACTTTTGTGAAATTTTATCCTTATGTGAGCTCACTCTACCCCATCTCTATTGACAGTAGAGAGCTTAGAAAACAAAGCTAGGCTAACTTTTAGACTATTGAAAGTAGGTAAGATAAATTTTAAGCTTTTGGCATAGGTTATGGATACCCATTTACATAACATCATTTCTGAAGGTATTACAGAAGCAACCTCAGTTACTCTGTTGATGTTAAACAGTTTTGTGTTTGGAGACTGGGCACACGTTTATGTGTAAGCAACAGGCTACTTCCCTCAAATTATAATATTTACTGTTTCAGTAGACAATGGTTTTGGTATATTGTAGAAATCTTAGTTGAGGTTGAAATTACGAGTCCTTTAAGAAATCTCATCTTAGAATTTTTACTCTAATGATGTCTGCTGAATAGATTTGCCATATAGTTATTGAGCTTCTTGAGTCCTGTTTTCAGTCATACTACATTTATGTTGCACCGTTTGGGTATTGAGCCTATCTGCATGGGAGACAGGTTTTCTGCTACTGACAGCAATTATGGACAGAATTTACATGAATAATATTGCATCAAGAAGTGGGGTTTTGGCATTTATAGTCTGTTGTCCTTCTGGACCAATTAGATGCTTTGTACTAAGGACTATTTGAGTAAATTTACAGACAATGTACTTTATTTCCCATATTTGTAATATGTATTAGTCTTATTTTTACATTTTGTTTTGGGGATTACTGTTTTTTGCAGATTACAGTTTGCAGCAAGGGAAATAGAGTAGGTAGTGGACTCTTTTTAAAATGAGATTGATCAAACAGTTTGCACAGAAACTGTGACATCTCCATCCTTGAATGTATCAGGAACTCAAATGACCCTGAGCAACCTGATCCAGCTTTGAAGTTGGCCCTGTTTTCAGTGGTGTGTTGGACCAAATGACCTCCATGGATCCCTTCCAGCCTAAATTATTCCACAGTGTACTGGAGATCATGCCGTACAGACACTCCAGGAACTCTGAGGGCAGCAACATTCCAGTTTCCTCATCGTCCTCAGAGACTTTTAATACTGTAAAACATAATGTCACTGAATATTACAGCTGCTGTTCACTCTGAGAAATGATATATCTATGTCAAAAACTGTGGAACCACATAGTGCTTACATTCATAGCTCCCATTTTAAATAACTAGATGTGGGAATAATAGTTATGAGTGAATGTGAAGGTAGAGAAGCAAACTGAAAAATATCTGTGGTGAGAGGTTTCCCAAGCTCTGCAAGTTTTTGGCTTATTTACATAAAAAGATGGTGGTTTCATTGTTTATCTACAAAAATGTGGCTTTTGGATTCCTAACCAAAAGCATAGCTTCTCATCAAACAGTGCAGGAGTCCTGACTTAAGTTTTTTTTATGCCCACTTAACAGCATGGAGTGCCAGAGATCTGGCATGTTGCTGTGAATTGTCCCCTGTATCAGCTGAATGTTCACAAGTCCATGGGGCCTGACGGCATTCATCCCAGAGTTCTGACGGAGCTGGCAGATGTTATGGCAGGACCCTTCTCAATCATCTACCAAAGGTCTTGGGAGTCTGGGGAGGTCCCTGCTGACCGGATAGCTAATGTTATTCCAGTTCACAAGAAGGACGTGAGGGCAGACCCAGGGAACTATAGACCTGTTAGTCTAACCTTGGTTAGGTTGAGGTTAGGGAGGGAGTGGAGCAATAGAACGAGGGGTAATGGTTTTAAACTGAAAGAGGGGAGATTTACCTTAGATACTAGGAAGAAATTCTTTACTGTGAGGGTGGTGAGGCACTGGAACAGGTTTCCCAGGGAAGCTGTGGATACCCCATCCCTGGAAGTGTTCAAGGCCAGGCTGGATGGTGCTTTGAGCAACTTGGTCTAGTGGGAGGTGTCCCTGCCCATGGCAGAGGGGTTGGAACTAGGTGATCTTTAGGGTCCCTTCCAACCTGAACCATTCTATGATTCTGTGGTTCAGTTCTTGGAAAAATATGGAGATTATACTGGGTATACTGAAAGGCAATTACAGAAGAAATTCAATCATCAGGCACAGTCAACAGGGGTTCACAAAGTGAAAGTCCTGTTTAACTAATCTGATTTCCTTCTACAGTAATGTCCCTTGCCTAGTGGATGAAGGGAAGGCAGTGGATGTAGTTTTTCGGCATTTTAGTAAGGCTTTTGATACCGTCCCTCACAGCATCCTGGATAAGTTGTCCAGCATTGAAATAAGCAGGTTCACGGTGTGCTGGGTGAAGAACTGGCTGAAGGGCAGGGCTCAAAGGGTTGCAGTGAATGGAGCTGGCTGGTGACCGGTCTCTAGTGCTGTTCCTCAGGGCTCAATTCTAGGGCCAGTTCTGTTCAATATATTTATCAACGATCTGTATGTAGGAGTTGAATGCACCATTAGCAAGTTTATTGAGGATACCAAACTGGGAGGTGGTGTTGACTCTCTGAAGGGACAGGAGGCCTTGCAGAGAGATCTAGATAGACTGGAGAGTTGGGCAGTGATTAATGGGATGAAATTTAACAAGTAGAAATGCCAGATTCTGCACCTGGGGTGGGGTAATGCAGTTGGCTTGGTTTGTGTTCTGCCCTGAAGGCTTTGAAGCAACACTAGAACAAATGGTTGGGGGAACAGAGGGCACATTTGACCTGAAGTAATGAGCACTTTTTACATCCCCAAACTGGAGATTTAATTAAGCGATGTAAAAGTCAACCTAAATCTTTCAGGGTGTGGGAGGTATATTTTTGTGTAACTTCCAAACATTGCTATATTGTGCTGTGGAACAATAGTTCCTGGGAATGCCTCTTCTATTTCCCTGTTGGCAACCCAGGTCCTGCAAATGGGAAATCTTGGTTGCAAAAAATTTCTTATCTTCTGTTTGTTAACATAAAGACCACTTCCTGCTCACAAAGGGACGTTTGCTCACAACACGACAAATAATGATACTAATTCTTCCTTCTCCCATGTATATTAATGCACATTTATATTATAAGAATGTATTCAGCAGCTGTAAGCAGCAGAATTGGTTTCTGTTCCAGTTTCGCCCAACATATGGGAGAGTAAACAAAGCAGTGCAGGTGTAAAGCTAACAGCTCCTCCCTGCAATGTTTTCTTTGATATGGGTCACTTTTACAAATATAGACAGGCTTTATTCTGCAGCAAATATACCTAAATATGACATAAGATCCGTAGCTTACTGCCAGTCTCTGAAACACATGCTGCCTTTATAGCGCTAACCTTAAATACCAGAGAGAGCACGCTGGGTGTCAGATCCACACAGGAAGAGGACTAGCAACAAGGAAAGGACAGGACATAACATGTGGTGTTCCTCTTCTGGTCTTCTACAAAGCCTTAGTAAAGCAATGTAGGACTCTGTGTAAGTGATTATACTGTGCTAACTGCTGCCACCATTGTTAGGTCTTGAAAGCAGATGTGATAAAAAGACATTCTGTCATACAGCTCCTCTTTCAGGGGGAGAAAGCCCAGAGTGTTTCACCACCAGCCAGAAAAGAGAGGGAGGGAAGATCTCAGAGTCCTGGTGATGCGTTCCTATTTGCTGCTGCCGTTGCACATGCTGCACAGGAGCTAGACCTTGCACTGGATGGAGTTGGAGGAGACGAGGAGGAGGTTGGGGGGGAAATTTGAGGAACAACTGTAAAACTTCCCTCTGAATGCCCTTCTGCTGATTTTCCTGTGGGAGGAGTGAGTCACTGATAGGAGCAATGAATAAACAAAGTGTGAGAGATTGTAAGTGTAACCTATTCATTGGGGCTTAATGTTCATCTCAGTGCAGGGGTCCGTTTTTGTGTGTTCATAATTTGAGATTATAGTCATTTTCTTACTGAAATCTTGGGATATGAATATACAGGGCTTTGCAGTGATTGAGCAAATGGGAATATTGAAAAGTTTTGTCCCTGTGATACGTGTTTTAATGTGAACGTTAGAAAAGTCACAGGACTCCCTAGCCAAATTTATGCACTGGATGGGTGAAGGGTAACAGTTCAAACTCCTAAGATGCACACTTTTAGACCTCCCTGAAACAAACTGGCAAGTTTTGCTTAATTAAGGAAAGGTAATTAATCAGTTCTGCTGCGAATGCACGAGTGTCTCTGAAGGGGCAAGACGGTGGACTTTGTAACTGCGCTTGGGAAGTTTTGCAGCTCATGAACTTCCATCTCAGCAGAGGCCATGAAAGGCAATGAGCCAATCCTGGTCCTGCTGTGCAGGGGAACGGAGCCCTGAGAAGCCTCGGCAAAGGTTTGAGCCAGGTCTGTCGGAAGAGGGTCACATCATAGATACTCCTGGGGAACCTTCCCTTTTGCATACTGTAATCATCAGCCATCTCGTAAGCATAGATTTTCTGTAAAATCTCTACAATTCTTAACGTGTGCTTCCTGCATTGGTGAGCTACTGCTCGTCAAAAGGACTTTCTGTTTTCCCTGTGGAGCACCTATTTCTTTTTTGTTACTCATTCTGAACAAAAGTGGGTGCCTCTGAATCATTTACGTCTCTCGCTAAAAGCCTCCGAAATAGAATTGAAGGACAGAAAACAGCCAAGGGGCAGACAAAGTGAATGAAGTGAGGGATGTTCTACTTCTGCCTGGCGGAGGGCACACTGTGCTGCTGCTGTGGCACAAGAGAAAAGTGAGGGGTGGGTACGGTAGGGAGTGGGTCTGGTACTGCCCTGTGAAAATTGATTGTAAAACTGATAGAAAAGGCTTTCTGAGTAGTGTTGGTCTCCACTGACTCTGTACTTTAGGAATGCATTTGGTCGTTTTTTGAGGCTTTCGATTCTATGGAGAGGTTTTAAAGCCCAAAACCGTGACCTTGGACTTAATGGCTTGAGAGATTGTTTCACCTTCCACTGAACTGAAAAAAATTCCACCTTTTGCTGCCACCAGAGCAAGCAGTTGGAAGGGCTAAGGTATAGAGAGGTCTTCAGAGATATCTTGGCTTTGAACTGCAGAGGGAAGTTTGATACTGACGGTGCTTTGCAACATGTTTTTTGCTGGTTTACTGGCTGCTTCTGCGCTGATTTCTTTAACTTCAGCAGATGCCACTGACACGGGAGAGGGAAAGTTGTATATTTTTCTTGAAGAAAGTGCTGTCATTGATAATACCCTTTTTCAATTTCCATGGAGCACCTATAGCAACAGAGAAACCCCGTAAGCCATGTCCTTAACATACGCTGGAGTAATCGTCAGCTTTAAAACTTAATCTTAAATCAGGATCCATCATAGCAATGTAAAATTTTAGACAGTACCAAACCAAAATTTCTTTCATAACTTCTGAATTAGTTTTTGACTATAACTTTGCTGCTTACAAAAAGATGGAGCCTTTGTAATGTTTTAAATCGAAACAGATACAGATTTTAAAATAAAACAGTCAGTTGCCTTAGTGTCAACTGCTCCAGCTCCTCATTTATTCATGTTATTATTGGTTACTATAGGAAAGTTAAATTTAAAAATCATTTGCAAATTAGTCCTGAGATACATTCAAAGATCTAATTCAAATTTTTTATTTTTTTGAAATATATTTTTAGTAATCAAATTAGTATAAAATCTATAAACTACCCAGGTTTTGATAGAAAATGTTTTCTTTTTATATAAATACATATTAACAAAAACTTTTTCAGGCATTTGCAAGCAGTTTGATGTCCTGTAATTTAATTATAGATTTCAGTGTGGAAACAGAGACTCATTGAATTCTTCCAAGTAATGTCATAGTGAAACTTGTCAGCTTTTGCAGTGGCAAGTTATTGACTTTTAGAAAGCAACCTAGGGGAGAGAAAAGAGTAGTTTTCAATTGCATACCAAAACTGAAATTCCTGGATGATAAGCCAAGAAAGAGTATTTTGATTACCTGATCTGTTTTGTTACATTATATAGACATTGCAATTTCAATGAATTAATTTATCTAGAAAGTAGAAAACTAGATTTTTATTTGAAAATTACCAGGGATGGATAAATGTACAACTTAATGTTCCCTTGGTCTCCGGGTAACTTAACATTCCCATCAACGGCCTTTCTTTTGCATTCACTATTTGCTGTCAGAATCACATCCTACTCTCTTTAAGGTTTGCAGCTATTTCAAAGTCTTTGTGAACACAAAGTTTTGTCTTGTATTATCCTGCTACTGAAATAATGCTGATTGTTGCAATATTTATTAAATATCCTTTTCTTTCTGACTTTCTGGTTTGTGGAAAAATAGCTGGTGCCTCTTTTGAGAGACAGCGCTTAATAATTTGTGTTTCTGTTCCTCGGTGTGTAACTGCCTTGTCTGATAGATGTTGCCTGTTAAATAGTATCAACTAATAGGAATACTCTGCGTGTGTAAATAACTAATTCAAAATTACAATACGTGTAGAAATAATAATTACTCTTTTCAGTGTGGCTGGTTGAACCCAGCTCCAGAACTGCTGCCTTCTGGAAACAGCTGACGCTGCTCTAGAGCACTTTACTGCAGTCTCGTGCTCCACAGAGGCTGAGCCTGTGCCATCTCCTCGATAAAGTCATCTGTCGGATCAGTTGTATCGTATTTTCCTTCCCAGAACTGTAAATCAGTCCTGGGCAATCCCAACATAAACAGAGCGATTTTTAGAACCGTAGCATTATTAGGAGTCGTCTTTGGCCCACTGCTGTGTTGCAGTTTCATGTGTTACTGTTTCTAAATTCCTTCTGACATTTTCAAAAATGAATAAAATAAAATAAAAATTGTTTAGCTAGTTATACCTAGATAGGACCTAAAGAATGAAGAAAATAGCTGATGTGTTTCAAAAAAAACCCAAACTGAGAAATTACATTAAAAATAAGGTATCTTAACTTAGTGTTCAGTCAGCACTCCAGCAGGTCCTTATTTTTCTGGGCACTGTACAACTGCTGGGGATATAATCCCAATCCAAAAAGAGAGATTTGCTTGTGAGTGTAGTGGGCTGTGGACCATTTCCACCAGGAGAGAGAACCTGCAACCAACCCCCACAGAAACTGTAGAGGATGGTGGTGATGATGATGATGATGGCAGTGATGCGACCTGGGCTGGCGGTGAGGAGAGGGGAGCCTCGGCATCCCCCATCCTGCCGGGGGAGACCAGGCGTGCCCCCCGGAGCCCGCAGGTAGCCAGCCCGGGCTCGCTGGTGTTCAGCTGCCCCTGTCCCACAGAGCTCTTGGCAGGGGAAGCGCTGGAGCCGCGCAGCACAAGCTGTTGTGCCCGGGGGCAGGCGAGGTGATGCTGTTCCTGCTGCGGCGCTGCATTATCGATGCTGCTGCACAAAGGCTCTTGTGCCTCGCTGGGGGGCTCGTCCCAGCGCTCCCTCTTCCCCAGTGTCGTGCGCGGGCCCAGCAAGACTGTCTTCCACGTCCCCCACGCCTTGGCCATCAGCTTTCAAGCAGCCGTCCTGCAGGGAGGGAGGAGCCGGCCAGTCTGCCTCAAGGGATGCCAGCCCTAGCATAAATGTGGAAGCAAGCGTGACTTTGGAAAAAACACCATTTTTCACTGTTTTATGATCTGACGTGCTGAAACGCTGACGCTGTGAGTAGGCAGGAGAGGAGTTTTGTATGGAAAGGCGTTACACCTATCAAAAATGCTACACATGTTGAGCAAGCTTTTGCAGCTCTGTTATGCTCTGGAATCAACAAATCATACTCTGGAATAAACAAATAAGAGAGTGTTGAGTACATTAGAGGAAGGCACCAAGACTCTTTGGGGACCAGTTATTAAAATATGCTCTCGGAGAAATTCTATAGTGGGATCTCGTTAAATCAACAGGAAAATAGCCGGTGTGGGTGACATACAGACTTTCAGTAAGATGTGTCTGATGACACTATCTTATGACATCACCTGTCCTAGCACTTGTGCTAAGGAGAAGAGGTTTTGGGGGTCCTTTTGCCCTTTTTAAATTGTTTTCCACCTCACCAGAGAGAAATCTCCTTAGTTTTCAATACTGTAATATGATGTACATGGTAAGAAATGAAAGGTGGGACTTGAACAGAATCGCCCTGAAATCATCCATTTCACACTGAGGTTTTGCTGTGAAGGAGTCCGAGGAGCCCTCTGGCTTTGGGAGCCTTGCTGGCCAGGCTGTGGCAGGAGAAGGTCCATCGTGGACGGGCGTATGACTGAAGGCTGAGAAGGAACCTGGGCAGTGGATCCCTCCTGGCTGCTCATGCAAGGGATGTTCCCTGTGCCCATTCCACAACCCACTGCGGGGAGCCCTTGGCTTGAGGAAAGGCAGGTGCACACTGGGGATGACTGGGATCTGTAACCCTCATCCAGGGAGGTGGAGAACAGGGTGGGTGTGAAGTAGAACTGTAGTTAGAGAAGCAGGAGTGCACAGGTAATGCTTTTCTCCTGCGAACACACTCAAAAAAATAGGAATTATTGCTGCATCTATTTTCCCTTTGCTTAGGTATCCATGGAGTCTCAAGTAAGGATGATGGTGTGTTAACAGAACAAAAGTTGTTAGGTGGTTGTATGGTGAGGAGAAAGGGAGAATCTGGACTTCTGACAGAGCTAAAAGCTAAACAGAAGTCACAGCTGGGAGGAAAGGTCAAAAGTTAAAGTGTGCTGCTGGCCATTTCCAATGAGATGTTTAAACAAGTTGGTTCCTTTGTGTAAGTTTCAGTATCTGGGGCCACATTTTGCTGTCAGTCAGTCCACTGTAAATCTGGGGCTTTATGGAGTTTTTCTGTGCTCCTGCCAGTGCAACTGAGAGTAAACTTTGGCTCTGGTTACATCCATCTAGAGCAAGCTGCGGCTTGCCTTATCCACAGAAGAATCCCTGTTGACTTCATAAAGTTTTGCATGAGTTGGGACATCTGGATTTGGTGCAGTAGTACTTAACGTTGGGATGTTGCTGTAAACACTAGGATGTTTACAGAAATGAGAGATGAATCAGGCCCCTGCTAACTATTTCATGGAAGCATAGGGTTTCTTCCAAGAAAAATATCTGAGCACTCTAGGCCAGCATCTGCTCCCAGTATTCTGTTCTGCAGGAAAACCTACATTCAGGAAGATTAAAGTTACCTTTCCTGGATTCCTGTATAAAACTGTCAGCCTGAGAATCTCCTGTCTCGCAAATGCTAATTGCACTAATTCCCTGAAGTGTCAGTGAAATTGTAATGGGCGCTGAGCAGCTGCCTCCCATCCCTTGGGAGTTGTGGCCTCAGTCCACCCCGAGCCAGGGCACGCAGCATTTGATTAATTAAACACTTGGCCTCTGTTCCAAGTGAACAGTAAGTGAGCTACCAGGAAAACTGAGGATGAAGATGATGAATATTTAGAAAGGGAGAGCTGTCTCTGAGATACCCTTCCCTTGTACCCGAGTCTAAATTTTGGAGACTTGAGTTAGATGCACCATGTGGTTGCGTTTCTATTCTTCAGGTAGGCCCCTTCTTAAGTACAAACTGTCCATTCAAAGCAGAAACTGATTTAGCCTGTTTTTCTACCTTCTGCAGCTCACGATCCACTCGAGAATGTGAATTTGAAACGAATAGCCACTTGGCAATTTGGAAGACAATTAGTACATAAAAGCCTTCATGAGCTGCTTGAGTTACAGTAAGAACTGGTCATAAACCAGCAGGAATCTTCCGCCTGCGATGTGGCAGAAGCGTTTGGAGCTCCCCGTGCCAGAGGTTAGCTGGCAGCGAGAGGGAACTGCTGCTGCTGAGGTGGAGTTAACTGGCTGCGGCTTACGTGGACTGGTCAGGTTGATGCTAAGCCGGTGACTCAGTGGTAAACAGGGAGCTGGGGCTCTCCCTGCGCACACCCTGCAAGCAGAAGAAATAATCTTCCCTTCACTTTGCAAAACACCAGGCTTTTTTATAAACAATTGCAAAGGTCATATAGAAAAGACAAGAGTTTCCTCACCCTGGCCGGTATCATTAAAATGCTCCCTGACGTGATTGCCTTCTTGGGGTCTTAGCACCAGATGTTGCTGAGGTCTCTCCTCAGACAGTAGGACTTGCTGATGCTGTTTTCAGCAACCCTACTGGCATGGTCATTGGGAACTGAGCCCCAGCAGATGGGTCACATTCAAGTAAAAATCTCCTGTGGCTGGAGATCGTCTCTTCCACATCACCAACTGGATTGGCCCTAACAGCAGCGTGAAGCTGAATATCATCTGTCTATTACTAATACAATAATCAGTATTTACTTGTTACTTTTCCCAGAGACTTCATAGAAGGAAGTCTTAGACTTCACTAACGGAAGGAAAAGACACATCAGAACCTTCCTCTGTCAGATCATTTTTCCCAGCTTGGGGGCTGCTCTTCCCCCATTGCCAACAGGAGGAAAGTGCTCCAGTCTTCTCTGGCAACATCTGTATGCCCCTGCTCCTGTGCTTCAGAAAGTGTTTTTCAGATCAGGCCCTCTGAATCTGCTGATTCAGAGCTGACGTGGTGCTAGTTCACCTGTAAAACAGGGTGCATGGGAAGAGGGTATTTCAGGGCCGTGGTGTACTGATGGGGAGTGGTGCCAGGCCATCATCTGGTGTCAGAGTAGATGCCTCCAGAGCCATCAGGTTCCAGGAGCGTTACTGGGCAGCTCACCAAAATTAGGGTTTCATACCGAGGGGCAGGAATGCCTCTTCTGTCCCACAGTCTGTGATAGACGCCGCGCTCCTCCCTATCCCATCCAAAGATGTCAGCACTTACAAGTTTTCTGGGTCTCTTGATATCTGTGCGTGTGCCCAAGTCAGGCTTTGCACTGAAAATGGCCGTGTAAGCGGCACACACTACGCTCAGCACCAAGAGGGTCATTACAGGGAAGAACCTGAAAAATGAGCTACACTGTCCCTAATACAGACTCCACATTAGGATTTGTTCCTTGTGCCCTTTGCTAAGATCTGAGCAGAAGGGCCCTGCAACCAACAGGAAAAACAAAGTGTGTTCCTTTCCGTTCCTGTGTCCCCTCCGGGGACACTGTGTCCCTGTGCTAGGCACAGATGTGAAGGGAAGAAGTGCTCCAGCTCTTGCACACAAGACATAAACATTCTGGATCTCCACGAGCCAATTTCCAGTTCCCCAGAATCTATATTTAGCAGCGCTAATGAAATTGAAAATAAACACCTTGGGTTACATTTAACAGATTACTTTTTTTTCTCCTTTATCCTTTAACCGTTTCTCGGGTTGCCGCACTTGCTCCCTCATTTGAATTCCAGGGCCACACCACAGCTGAGCCGTTCCTTGGTCGGCTGCTGGTCTCAACCTTAACTCTGCGCCGTGGCTGTGAGGCCTCTTGGTAAGCTCAGAGAGGAACCCATGGTGTTACTAACGCTGGAGCACAGGGCAGGCTTGGTTTCTTGCTCACTCTTCACGCAGACTTGCTCTTCTCAAGAAGGGATTGGCATTGGAGAGGTTTGCGTCGCTACCATTTAGTGTGGCATTCGGCCACTTACTTGAGCACAATTCTATGTCAAGCTGACTTGGAAAAAAAGAAAAAAAATTAATTAAAAAATCAATTAAACCCTTATCTATACCAAGGGCCTGACTGAGGTGGAGATTCCAAGAACCTTTTTTTCTGAAAAAGATTCCTCCAATTCTAGTAAGTACTCATCCGCATTAAACAAATAGACCATTTATATGCCTTCAGCTGTGGGTTTTTTTCCCCTAGTAATCAGTATCATTTCAGTTGCTCTCGGTGACAATGACATATTCCTGTAGTTAGGCTCGCTGCAATAATGTAAAACTTACTGAATTTGGACAAGACAAATAATGCTAGACTATGGATGTCATGGGCAAACTGCCCCTGCGGCACAGTGGGCTCTGTAGACTTTAATCTGAATTCAGAAGTCTCACTAGACATCTTCACGTCAAAGAAAACAGCAGGACTGATATATCATTTTTTCTTTAATTCTTTCTAATTTCCCCCCTGCTTCAGTAGTAAAGGAAATAGAAACTGGTGGTGACAATGCAAAGAGATAACTCCAGGCCATCAACTTGGTGAAAGACCAGAACACACGAGAACAAAAATGACAAAACAGCATCCATCCCATCAGTTTCCTGAGTTCAGCTGCAAACCTCTTCAGCTTAATGTTGTCTGATTGTCTCAAGCACTTTACATGACACAACGAGATCTGTTTCCCATCTGGCATAAATCAGCAGAGGCCCAGAGGAGTCAGATGAGGAAGATCTTCCTGAATGGCTCTTCGTAAAATCAATGACGAGAGGTTATTGCTGTTGTTCAGACATCAGTTTCTGAAGCCTTGAGAAGGCACCAGCAGGCCTTTGTCACTGTCGCCTCTAGCAGGAGCTGAGAATCCAACCTCGTTCACTGTGAATTTTGATGGATAGTATGTTAAAAAAGAAATCACAAGTCTTTAAATACAAGACAGCCTGCGATGAAACTTTAGTCAGATTCTAGTTCTGTTAATATTTCTAAAAGAGTAAAGGTTTGCTTTGCAATTCTGGCACTTCAGCGTTTCATCTCTCTCTTTTCTCTTACCTCCACAGAAACAGCAATCTTTACATCCTATCCTGCAAGTGATACAAAATTACAAAAGGCTCAGTTTGTTCTGTGAAAATCCGTTTTTGTCCTACTTGAGTCGAATGAAAATATGATGGTGGGAAAAAGGCTCCTATTTTCCCACTCTACTATGTATTTTGCTGAGTTGCAAGAGACTTGCATTCCTATTTCTTGACTGCCTACAGGAACCGGTGTACAGTGACTGGCATTTCAGGGTGGAAGAAGAGATAATGTGGAAAAGAACATGAATATGGTAAAATCTAACTGCTCTGTGCATGCATTTTGCTGGAGATGGATAGTAGACTCCTACAGGGTGTTTACTATCGTGCTTTGAGCTCTTGCCTGCAGCTGGGCAATTTATATTATTCTCTCAGCCCAGTAACCGTAGTTGAAAAATGAAATTTTGTGCAGTAAGAAGAGGGGCAGAAATACACAATTTTAGGTTGAATTTTGCAATGTACTCCCATCAAACCCAAGGAGAACAGAATTATGAGAATACTGTAATATTTTGCTTTGACATTTTAATGACTTGTTTCATGTTGGAAATGTTAAAAAAAAATATTTCAGTGCCTTCAGAAAGAAATATGTTAGTTGGCTTTAAAATGACATTTCTCATTTTGCAATTAACCTAAGGGAAAAAGTGAACATTTAAATTGATTCAAAATGTTCTTGTTTGTTTGTCTGCTTCTTTTATCAGAGATAAAAGTCCACGTAATTTCTATCCAGACAAATTTTTTCGGTTGTTTTCTTTCTTAAGTTTGGCAACTGATTTCAAAAAGTCTTTATCTGTGACACGCTGACAACACTTGAATGATTGGAGATGTCATCTGTTATGTAAGAAAACTGCGTTTTGCAGCATAAACCAGAGAGTAAAAGAGGAGCAAGGTTTACACTGGAGCTCCCTAAATGAAGCTCAGAGGGTTTTATTACAGCTGCCTTCCAGCTCAGATGACCCAGGCAGATGATTAGACATGAGAGATTCGCCCCTCACGATTCAAGAGCAAAACTCTGCAATAAAACATCTCAGTACTTCTGCCTCCATTACTCCAGAGCTGTGTACAGAGCCTAAATGGGAGCTCTACTCAGCTGCCAAAGAAATTCTGAGTAAATGGGGATATAAATCTCCTGCTACTTAGCGTTCTCCATCAGTGCAGCTCCCAGCCATCAACCGTGCCTCCCATGCCTCTGCCAGCCAGAGTTCTCCACTATGTAGTTGAGAGTTTCATTCTAAGAAAAAACCCAAGCCCCCATTTTGAGAGTTTGGACCTATGTTCTTTCTGCTGTAGTACACAGCTAAAATTATTAGCTCCTTTTTTATTTAATTCTTTAGAAATTAAATGTTCTGTTTCAGAGCTTGGAATATGTGTATATAAGGTAAAACCACCTAGCTATAAAATGAGCTGATGCTAACACATAACAAGTTGGTAAAAATGATAATTTAATTCCAGATCTCTGATTTACACCCAAACACCCCTGAATGCCATGGTACTGAAAAGGGGAATGTTTACATGTTCAGCACGAAAACCAATTTGACAGCCTGCAGAAGCAGAGCTGTAATATGCTCAACGGCCTCCTATTGAAAAGGAACCTTTTTTTCCCTAAATGCCATGTTTATTTCTTCTGGTGCTACAGCTGGGGTGCCTTAAATTACAGAACAGCACACATGTTTGTTGATGAAGCACATGGTTCTGTATTTAATCTGTCTTTTATTGCTGCTGGCCTGTACTAGTTTCTTATCATTCACTTGACTATCTGTGGGGAATGCTGATGTTTCGCTGATGTTTCCAGAAAATTTTATGACCATGAAGAGTTTGCATAAACTTAATGCACCATTTGAATAACTGGTATCATTAGTAAGATATTAGAAGCATTAGGCAATGAAAGCAAGTATGCTTATTCTGCAAAACTGCAAATTTTCTCTAAAAGACTGACAGACACTAATCAAAAGCCTGATGTTGCTCAAAGTCCACGGCAATAGATCCTTGTATGGACAAGAACACAAACTTGCTTTTTGTGCAGTTTCAGAATTTACACTAAAGAAAGAATCTCACAGCTGTAAAAAGACCAAATTCAGAAGATTTGCCATAGGTGTAACTTACAAGAAAAAAAATCAAACAAGGCACAACTGCTTTCTCCACTTACATTCCTTGGATTAATAGCCATAATTATATTTGCAATGTGAATTTATGAAATATGCAAAAAATCAGGATAAACAGGTGTGAGCGATGGGGGAAAGAAGAGGAAAACACTTTCCCAGAAGCCAGGGCATTCTGCATGTGAAGGAAGGGGCATGGGAGACTGCCTGAGCTTTAGGTTTTTAAACACCTATCACCAAAAAGGTGATGTGTACTTTTGGCTCCACTGCCTTACGCAGTGTGAGTTTAATCATGTCTGGCACCAGCTGTTAGTTTGAAATGACTTTAATGAATGTCCATTTTCTCCTCTTAAGCTGCTCCGCTTTGAGAGCTGACAAAGCTCCTTACCGATTTGCATGTCACCTCCTGCCTCCACTCCCCTGTCACAGCATCAGCCTCTGTCAACATCTCCACCACAAAGTTCTGATTCCCTTCAGGTTTTCTCCAGCCCCTACCTTCTGCCAAGCGTTCAGAGAATCTGTTCCAGAGTCCCTGGGCTGGAAGGGACTCTGGAGATGATCTGGTCGCAGCTTATGTTGAAAACTGGTGCTTACCCAGGTCTTCATCAGGACAAGCCTACAGTGTCTCCTCCCATAGACACATGTGCAGCAGTATCTCTGGCTCTCCCTCACATCCCTTTTGGTCCTTCACCAGCCCCTCCACGCCTTCACCACCCACCCCGCTGTGGTCTGCAGTCAGGTGGGAGGCAAGTCCGAGCCCATCAGCCATGTATTCTTTGGGCCAACGTGCCAGCAGCCCACGCTCAGGATGGGAAAGGGAAGGGAGAGACGTGGCCCTTCTCCCTCTCAGCACTGGCATGGCTTTCCTTCTCCATCTGGATGCTGTTTTACAAGAGAGCAAGAGCAAGCCTGGAGCACATGCCTGAGCGGCCCCCTCAAACCACCCCAACCCCAAAGCCAGCCTCTTTTTGCAGAGCCACGGCCGAGCTGTGGGTTAAGGCTGGGAACCCTCCTGAGCAGAGGCGACCGCCTGCCGTCAGGGTATTACCTGGCTTGGGGGAGGAGAGGTCTCTCTTCGCATCTCAGTGCTAACAAAATAAACATCGTTGTTATTAACGATGATTGCTTTTAATAGAGCTGTGTGGTGCACAATGATAGAAATGTTCCCATTAAGATGGTTTTGTACAAACAGCAGCTGCTGACAAATCTCCTTGTCTCCTAATGTTTCTTTATTAACTTTCAGGCTTCCGATGACGCACATGTTGTCTTCACAAACACAATACAGAGTAACTTCTTCAATAAAGTTGGAAGAACCTTTACCAATATTACATTTGCTTGCCAACACCCTATTAGTTACATGGCACAACAGCCTGACACAGAGAATAAGATCAGTGTTGACACCGGGTAATTCTTTTTTTCTCCCAACTGGAGCTAATATGCTGTTTGGCTTGAAGATCCGCTGAAAGAACCAGAAAAATTAAGTCTAGGGATGTTCCTTGCCTACAGAATGCCTTTTCACACGACCCCTGTAATAAAGAACGAGGCTAGCAGAATTTGCTTTGGTCTGCTTCAGCTGTCAAGATCTCATGATTGCTTTATGGACGTTGTGGCCTCTGCCCAGCCCAAGCAGCCCTACACATTTTCAGTCTATATACTGGGATCTCATAGATCAAAGCTACTGCCTTAGTTTGCTGCGGGGATTGTGAGAAACACCTGCAAGCAGCCAGACAGATGAGTCCCCCCCCTAGGGAAGGACAGAGAAGCCCCACAGCCAAAAGCCTCCCCCACATCCTCAGCGCGGCTCCTCCTGAAATACCAGCAGACGCTGCCTGCTGCTGGCCACAGACATGATGTTGGCCTGGGTTCGGCATTTCAGCCATAAACACTGACTCAACGACTCACGGGACCGGCCACTTCTCCTTTTCCTGGTAATCTAGCACCCTGTGGTTCTGAGAAGGGAACTTTTGGGTCACGCGCTGGACAAATGGCCACTGAATGTGCCCGAAGATGATGTGCCTGTGCACAACACATTGGGGGCACCCGGTGGCGTCAGACCTACTGCACCTGCAATGGTGAGAGGACACAGCCCGAGGGCCACAAAGATGATCAGAGGGCTAGAGCACCTCCCCTATGAAGACAGCCTGAGAGAGTTGGGGCTGCTCAGCCTGGAGAAGACAAAGTTCCAGGGAGACCTTATAGTGGCCTTCCAGTGCCTGAAGGGGGCCTACAGGAGAGATGGGGAGGGACTCTTTATCAGGGAGGGGAGTGATAAGACAAGGGGTAATGGTTTTAAACTGAAAGAGGGGAGATTTAGATTAGATACTAGGAAGAAATTCTTTACTGTGAGGGTGGTGAGACACTGGAACAGGTTTCCCAGAGAAGCTGTGGATGCCCCATCCCTGGAGGTGTTCAAGGCCAGGCTGGATGGTGCTTTGAGCAACCTGCTCTGGTGGGAGGTGTCCCTGCCCATGGCAGGGGGGTGGGACTGGATGATCTTTAAGGTCCCTTCCAACCCAAACCATTCTATGACCCTATGACACGCACTTGCACAGACCAAGGGCTTTGGAAATACCGAACCCAAGAACCTCACAGCGCCTGCACAGAGCAGCTACTCGGGGACAGCAGGATATACTGGCTGTGCCCTGTTTGGTCTGATGATGTGAGTAGGTCTGGGCCAACTTCCAGATTTCTGTGAAAAGTTCAGCGTAGCCTCTCACGCCACAGATCTCCAGTCAGCGAAGCACTGAACTCGTGCTGCAGTTAACGTCCATGTCTCCTACTGACTTGAGTAAGATTTGAGTTTTAATTTCTAGATTTGCTGAATTGGGGTCTGGAGCAAACTCAGTTTCATCTATCACCTGCAAAAGGATGGCATCAGAAGTCTGGCGTGTCTGGCACCTTCATAGTTCAGAAAATACACTGGTCCGTGTGATTTTAAAAGCAGTAATTTTATGTCTTAAAATGAGAGGCTTTTCAAAGACATGAGAAAGAAATTAAAAAATAAAATGTAAAGCACCCAAATATAGGTAGCTGTAAGGTATGCAGAGTGATTTTTCAGTTCAGACATGCTTCTGATCATCTGTTCATGGAGCGTCTCGCTGTAACTATGTGATTGATCTGAACTGTTCACAGAATGATTACACAATACAGAAGACAGGAGTTTCTCTGTCTCAATGCTGCCATACAAAGCTCTGAACTTTGAGGATATATATACTACTATACTTTTTTTAACTCTGGAGGACAACACTTTTATTAAAATCAATTTGTTATGTTACGTGATTAATTCTTTTTTCAAATACTTCTGAGGTGAAGGCTGTAGGACAGGCACTGATACCAAACAGCTATCACCACCATTGTGCCTTACAATGAACATGAGAGCTCTCACGGATATTTAGTCAACATCAACATTCAATTAAGAGAATTAAAAGATGTAACAAAGCAATAATTTCAGTTCTTAGGCACAGTAATTTTTTTTAGTATATAAAATTCTCATGAAGAGTGAATTAAAGAAGAAACTTTAAGGAAGGACAGTGGAAGGACAATGACAACCATGTTTCCTGTGAAGTCAGAGTGCCCACATGGGAACAAGAAGGCAAAGAAGATTATGACAGACATGGCTCTATCACAGCATCCTGTGCCCTTTCTGTTCCAGTGATGACCACCACTGTGACCACCCTGAGCCTCTGGTCCTTCTCTCAGCCCCTGTTCATGCTTCCCTATTCAGGCATCATTCCAGTTACTACAGTTTTCTCTTTTCATAGGAAAGATCCATTACTACATTAGGTCATGCTTTAGATGAGCATAACAAGTGATGGAGTGATGTGGCTTGCACCAGATGTGGACTGTCTCACTTTCCTAGCCTGATCAACCATGTCGCTCCATGGGCAGGTCAGTGAAAAGCACCCTTTGTTGTGTCCCCATGAGGGAGGTAGTCAGATGGAGGTCAAGATGGACAGTAAGCTACTCACAAAAGAAATACATTTTAGAGGTATTACACATAAAGGAGGCCACCAGAGAGGTTGTAACCTCACCTAGCCCATAAATAATGCATGGCTTTCTGGAAAGGGAAAAGATCATAGAGAACTGGAGGCTTGAGAAACACAAGAGCCTCATCTGACAAACCTGCCATGGCTGACCAACGGAGCAGGCATCCTCACTGGGATGAGTCAGTAGTGGAGTCAGGCCAAACGGCGTCTGCACCACATTTGTGTCCTTTCCCTTCCTGGGTTGTCTTGTCTCTTGTCTCTGGAGCTCCCTGTGTGGCTCCCCAGGGCTTAGCTCCTGCTGCTCATGGCTAAGAGCTCCTGCGTGCTGAGTGAGGGACGTTCCTGCACAGAGGAACTCTCCTGTGTCCATACCTGGTACTTTCTCACTGTGTATTTTCTCTGGCCCACTCCTCCACCCTCCTTGGACACACGCTGCCAACATTCCCCCTGCGCTCGCACTGCTCCTCTGTCCCCAGCAGCCTGCTTCCCTGTGGCACCCAACTTTCAAAGGCTGATCCGCTTCCATGGTGGACTTCTTTTTCTCAAAGTGAGGTGAAGCCACTGGGGAAAGAAAATCTGTTTTAAATGAAAATATTTTAGTTAGCTTTAGGTTGTTAAACCATTTTTAACTTCCAGTGAAATATAGATTTCTGGGGGAAAAAAAGCATTATTTTAAATGCAATAGTTGGCATTTTTGATTTTAAAACTGTTAGAAAAAATGTTGGAAAAAGATTTCAACAAAGTCCCTTCTCTCTTTTAATCCAAACTAGTCGCTAAACTGAAACGAGTTAGGTTCAGCCTCCCTCCAAACTGAATTTGAAGGGCATTTATTATAAATAACTGTCATATTTAAAAATACATTAACTTAAGTGAAAGTCTGAATCAGTTAATACTACAAGATTTTTCATCTACCAGTAACTATCCCCTATTCTTTTAGGTTTCTCACACGCACCAATTAGGTGAAGGCACAAACAACATGCCTTTAGCTTTGGAGCAGAAGATTTGTATTAATCACAAAATTGTATCAGTCTCCCTGCAAGTTCCAAAACATTTAATAATCCAAATTGAAAACTGCTGGTCTACACCAACAAAAGATCCTTCCCACACTCTCCAGTACTCCTTTATAGAAGGAAGGTTTGTACTCCTATATCATACATTAAACATTATTCTGAAACTAGTGCTGACTGAAATTTTTCTGAACAGCATTTTTTTTTGTTGTTACAAAAATCACACTGTGTATTTGAGCATTTTTCCACAGGAATATATTGACTTTAAAAAAAAAAATAATGGAAAGAATTATTGCTTTCATATAATTCAGCGTGCTTCATTTTGACTTAATAGTTTTATGAATGAGGTTCAAACTATTCCAAATAAAGGTTCTTACTTTATGAGATTAAATACTTCAAAAAGAGCTTTTTGACACTTTCAAATAATATTTCATTGAATTCTTACTTCATGGGAGACTTTGAAAATCTCTCTTTTCCTTCCAATTCATGACAAAATGAAAAGTCAAAGTAGAAATATTCTGTAAAGGAGAAATTATCTATATTTACCAACTCTATTATAAGATCATTAGCTGAACTATATGTACAGTCTGGCCATGCAGCCACACGTATTTTCATATTACTCTAAGTTCTCATGGAATTTTATTCCAGAATTTAAGAATGCATTTAAATAGGCAGTAGCTAATGAAGGAAGGGAGGCTTTAAACATGTTAAGTAAATGTAGATTTGCATTGTGAAACCTCTGTAAACCTGTTCAAAACACATAGTTCTACCAGGAGCTTGCAGTTCATCTCTACGAATTAGTAAAATGAAGACTGCTTATAATTTAAACATATTACCTTTTCACTGATGATAACTTGAGCGGAAATGCCGAGCTAATGTGTTTATCTGCGGGTAATGAATGGAATGACAAGCCGGGGATGAGCAGTAGCCGGTGGTACGGGGACGTGGGCTGCCATCTGACAAACCATCAGCTGCTCTTGATCCAGGTTAAGATATTGCTCTATTGCTATCTCCCAGCTGCTCATCACCTCTTCCTCTCCAAATCCTCACCTCTGCCCGTTTACCAGCTCAGCTGAGAGCTCTGGGTTACAAAGGGAAACAAGTATTTTACGTAGCATCAGGTCTTAATTTGGACCACTCTGCAGAAGAGGTTAGTGACTGATGAGCCGAACAGGCAAGTCAGCAGAAGGTGTCCCCCCCAGCAGGTTTCTCTGCAACATCTGTCCTCTCCCTTAGGGCTTGCAGCTGGATGCATGTAATCCTTCATGTGATTTTTGGTGGGAGCCCTCAAACACTTCCTGGAACGAATCCAGAAACCTGCATGCCAGTAAATTTAGGGTGGCCTGCTTTGCAATTTTATTGTTAAATCTTTCAGCCCAACGATCATCGCAGCTTTTACTTCAAGGGACAATTTTAAATTTCACAATCTGCAGAAAATCTAAGGTGTATGGGCTCAAAACAAGCAAACAAACAGAAGTAAGAGAAATTGAACATTTTGGCTAATGAAGAGCCTGTTCTTTGAGGCAAATTTACTTACAACAGACAGTCACTCTTCCCAGCCCCTCTCCAAGTTTACTACCTGTTTCCATATTTTATTAAAAATGGTAAAACATGAAACCTCAAATCCAAACCATTTTGATTCAAGATGGCACCAAGTTCTCTGCAGTTACGGTTTGCTTACTTTATGACTGAGTTCTCCTCCACAGACAAGATTTTCTGACTAAGCTGCATTTTTTTGGCATATGAAAAGTATCACGAAATCTGCAATGTGGCCAGAGAATCTAGAATGTAGGGCATTGGATCTACATCTCCCAGTAGGAATCAGTATTTTCAGTATTTCACCTTCTGATAGTATGCCAAAAAACAAAATGTAAAAATTATTTTTCCAGTATTTTCCATGAAATATTTTTCTTTTGCAACCATCAAATTTCCCCAACAATAAAAATCAAACCATTTTTTTCATTGATACCGAGATTCTTCTCTAAAATACAATAATGTCAATATGCGATGTCAAACATAATTTAATGTAAGCTCAAATATTTGCAACAAGTCCCACACAAAGATTGATTGCAGCTGAAATGAACTCAGCATTTCACCTGGACGCTTTTTTTTTTTTTTAAAAAGGCATTAAAACACTTCTGAGGTCTTTGTTGACTCCTAGTGTTACATCACATCAATCTCGGCAGTTCAGCGTGAGGAACGACAAGAGAGAGATGACCTGTCCCAGCCCCTGCTGCGGCAGAGTCAAAGCAGCCCCCTTGGCCACCCAGCCCAGAGGAGAGGGATCCCTGAGCACTGGGCGAACAACAGGCAAGAGGAGGGGGAGACAAGAAATGTTGTAACAACCCACCTGAGACAAGTTGATTGTATGACATCTAAAGGCCGACACTGTTAGAAAGATGTTGTGCCACAGAGGCCACCACCCCCACACCCCCCCATCTTTTATCTTGCTACCTCCATCTCAAAGACTGACACGCCACGACTTAATTTACCTTAATCTATCCGTTTCGTGGGCAGGCACTAAAGCTTGATTCCTTTTGGATGCTCCACCCGAAGGTCAGACTTATAAAGGTACATCTGCCTCTACCAGAATTCTGAGTTGGTGTATATTTAGATGTGTCTCTGTTCTTAAAATTGTGTGGCCCTGCCTTGGGAGTTCTATGTTTTTCCACCTCATTCTAACACTCACAGAAGAAATCGCAGGCAAAAGTGAATTGTTTTTCCTTTCAGGCTTTCACTTTTTCTATCATCTGGCAAGTCTGGAAGAATGAAAAATATTTTTAAAGTGACATGAAAATTGAAAATTATTATTTAGACATAAGGTGGAAATGGGACTTTTTACAGTGAAATGGTGTTAGTACATTTTTCTAAATAGTCTTCCGGATAAGAAACAACTTTATTATGAAAATCTAGAAAACTCTCACTCACCTCTGCTTTTCTCAATTTGATTTTGATTCCTTCAGTTCTAATTTTGATTATTTTGTGGGATGCATGAATCTCAGGCCTAGCCACTGGATCCTTCTCTTTAGTTAAATCTCTTCAATGTCTGATACAATCAGTTCCACAGAGTAAAAGATTTATGACCTTTGGACCTAACTGCATCGTGCCTTTTATTTTATATAGCTGCCCCCAGGCTGCCAAGGGGGAAACCTTGCCTATTTTGATGAGTAGAGAAGGAGAAGAAGCAATGTTTAGGATCCCGATGTTCAGATTTGTTGGGTGTCTCTTACAATTACATTTTTCTGCACGGCAAAGTTCAGATTTGTCACAAACCGCAGCTGTTTGCAAGCCCGCAAGTTGTGTGTGTGAGGATAAAGATGAAGTTGTGTTACTGCTGGGCCAGCCTAAAAGGGTGAGAGCAGGTTCCTCGTCATGGGAGTTTCTGAATCCCAGCTGCCATCATTTAGCTGGCGCTCAGCCCCCAGCAGAGCATTCAACCACAGGGCTTTAGCATCCCCATTTACAAGAATAAGAATTCTGACTGCAGGCCTGTGCAATGACTAAGCAGAAACAAAACCGAGGAGCAACCAGCAAAGGTTTTTATTTTAGCCTTACATTTACAGCTAGATAGCAAACTATTTAGCCATGATTAAAGAGGCAAAACTCCCATCAAAATCAGCTTGTGCTTTGCCTATATTATTTGGACTGATGGATACGTTATACTACTTCTAAAGCAACACTTCTATGCAGTGTTGTGCATAGAAAAAAAGGTCTGTACTGATGGTAGTTTACATCTTAAATTACACACTTGTAGTCCCTCAGGAAAACAAGCAGCAAAGAATTTGTCTCTCTCTGATCAGACAATGTAATGCGGTACCAGAAAGCCCGCGATATTACTTGTTCCTAGAGGAGTTATAACTAGGTGACATTTACAAGCATTCAGCTAATGAATTATGGCCTCTTGAAATAGAAGAGGAGTTTTCTAATGGGAGCACTATAATATTCCATCCAGAAGAACAGATTCTTTTATGCTCTGGAATCCTATAGCATTATGATAACAGCAAGAAGATTTATTATTCAAAGCCCAGAGGGGAAATATTTTGTAGATCAGAAGAGAAAATACTATATCATATTCTCAGTGCTTATGAGCTACTGTGACACAAAATACAATATCTGCTTAATAGGTTTCAGGTGGTAGAGGTTTAGATATCAATGACAGCTGCCTCGTGACAACAAGGTTTCATGAACCAGTTTGTTTCTTTAAAGATATACCTGAAATTCCACCATGCTGACATTAAACAAGGGAAGAAATCAAAGCAGAAGGCAGTAGGACATTTTGGAATTGGACTCAAAACCAGATGCTAGGTCTGAAAGTCACAAGATTGCAAATACACTCATCAAGCAAAGTCTGACAAAAACAATACTAGGGTTTGCTCCTGGTTTCGGATATAAATGTCATTTATTGCTTCAGACTTTGTTACGTAAGTTGTCCACACAACAGCATGGATTGCCTTTAAAAAGACAAAACCCAAAACCTTTAAGAACATGTGATCCTATTAAATTACTGCTTAGTTTATCTTGTGATTCAGAACCTCAGCAATCCAAGGTCATGAGATTAATCAAATACTTTTGAAGGGCATAAATAAGTCATTTACCATTGCACCTGATTTATTTTATTTTTCCTAATAGGACCTAACGTAACCTCACCTAGTGCTGGGGAAAAGGAGATTATGGCACCTTAAGGAATCATAGAATCATTTAGGTTGGAAAAGACCTTTGAGATCATCAAGTCCAACTGTAAACCTAACACTGCCAAATTACACTAAAGCATGGCCCTAAGGGCCACATCTACAATAGAACTATAGAATCATTAGGTTGGAAAAGACCTTTAAGAAAAGACCCTTTCACATCCCTTCCCAGATCTGGGCTGGTAGCAAGGGGAAGAGAGAACATCTCCATCTAGAATGAAGCTTCTGGGACCGTGTTGCAATGAAACCAATGAAGCTTGACTCCATCACTTTGTCACGAGGCTTTCGAACTTGCCAAGCTCCATCAGGACACGGGGACAGAAGAAACATCCTGGGCATCACAATATAACACCTGTTCAATAGCAATTAAGCCTTTTTTTAAGCAAGTATCTGTAATTACATAAATCAAAACCTCTAAAAGCCCCACGATTTAAGCAATCCTGAAGCAATGCCACCAGCCTCATCACCTTGGAGATTCTCTGTGTTAGTATTTAATAATGTGTGCAAAAAACATATTCCACTAGGATTTAACTCAAGCTCTGTCACCAGAGGACCCAGCAGGGCATATTCCATACTGACCATTGCTAATGTGAGAAACAAAAACACCTCAGGATATATCTACAGAGTTGGTCTTGATTTGATCATAGAGGGGTATCCACTAGCGGTTGTCTTAAAGGGACTTGAATCTCCTTTTCTGTGCATTAGTATAAATGATAGCTGTGCTGCATTTACTCAACCGTATGAATAAAACTGCTGCGGAAGGATAAGAAAGCCTTAAAAAAATGCATGGCCAGCCTTAGATCTTGAAAATGTGCAGCCTAATAACGTTAGCATCTATTCACTGTAGCTGACTCAATTTTCTCTTTGTGGATTAGGGTAGATTTTTGCCGTGCACATTTTTTAGGTTTTAGAACAAAGGGACATTGAGTTCTTAGTCTAATGTACAGGCAGAGGCCTTCCTCAGTCTTACCCAGTGGTGAGTGCTCACGATGTCTAAGGTCCATAAATTTGAGAGGATTCAGTCCCCCACTTCCAGGCAAGGAATTGTCCTGCCACAAGAAAATCTTACGGCTACAAATGAAGTCCTGTCTATTGACTCCTTCTGCAAACCTTTCTTTGGTATTGCACAATATCTTTAAGTGGGACATTCCCAAACCTCGAGCACATGTGTTTATGAAGGGGAAGAGATAGCTACAGCCCTAGTAACTTCCCTGCACAGCTGTGACTGGAGGGAATTATGGGCTGAGAGCCCAATCAGTGAAGCAAGGTTTTATTTTCGTCTCTGCAGCTGACCTGGATGTTCAGTTCTGGGTATGTTGCAAGGGTGTGAAAGGGGTAGAATTTCTGAATCCTGATCTGTTTTATTATGGATGGTGAAAGTTCTTCCTTAATCCCCAGTCTTGTTTTTGAAATTCACTCTTTTTGGAGAACCGGACCAAGACAACGCCATGCATATCAAGATCTTTCCCCAGATGACTGACCGCTTTGGGAATTCCCTTCCCCATTCCAACCAAGATGCTGAGAGATTCACCAGCATTGCTCAGCGGAGTTCCCCAGCATCATTCGCAAGAACTTGATCCCTATATTTAGGGCTTGGAGAGAGGGAAGGCTTTGTCCTTGGAAAAAGGGAGTGTGCAGGATGCCAGATTTGACCTGTGATTGCAGGCAGAAGCATTTAATATGAAGGAGTGGCCTATCTTCTCTTCACAGTGAGAACTGGTTGAATCAGCCTGCTTGGAAAGAAAGAGAGGAAACAAGAAAATGACTCTAAGAGGCCAACTTTACAAATAGCTTAAAAATGCACTGTTTCTGTGCATAATTTTCTCCATATACTTCTAAATCTGAGCATTCACTGTAATATTGCTCTCCGGGTGACACCCTCTTCCGATCAGAATTGTTCTCTTCAGTATCACATTGACAGCCCTGTGTCTTTTGTTGCCATGACAAAATTGCCTCTGATTTATCTCCTTATGATACGTCTGCCAGTTTTGTCATGAAGAGCCAAGAGCATACTAACCATTCTTTGAAATAGCCACAGTAGTTGTCGTTGCATCTGCCAGTCACCAAAACGTAATCCGAAGCTGAGAATTACTGATATATATGGAAAAATTGCTCCATGACAGAGTAAGCTCTGACAAGAACTGTATTTCTAAATTATAGAGAAATATACTATAATACTTATCTATAATAGAAATATAGTATATAAAACAATATATATTAAATTATATATAATATAATATATAAGATTATATATAGTATAGACAGAAAGAAACGCTTAAACAAGCAGATATGGACATTTCCTTGTCATATCTGAAAATACCGGGGACCAAGAAATAGAAATATTTCAAGCTCACAAATGAAAAGGGTCTGTTACAAGCCTGAGCTCAATTCCTAAAGTATCTTCTACTATACCTTTTATCATCTTGGTGTTTCATACTCTAATATGTACAAGTAGCCTTTCCCATCTTGGATGTGACCAGCATTGCTGGTAGCAGATCCGAAATGTTAAGTGCAGCTGGGGGAGTCAATAAAAACCCCATGGTGTAAGAGTGAAATGTCCGAGTTTAAATTTCAACAACTTCATTGCTCTTGCTGCTGAGTGCATCCCCTGCATGACTAAGAGCACATGCGATGAGGAATTCATTCTCAGTACTTCTTTGTGAACAATACTCTTGCAAAAAAACCTTTTGCAAGAATGTCACCGATTCGCACTGGTGGGAAACGCACTCTGGTACAGCTGGACCTGGGCAAGCTGCCTCAGGTTGTTTGTAGCTCCAGGCCTTTTCCTGCAGGTTCAGGCCACTACTGACCTCAAAGGACTTTGAACGAGCCTGTTTACAAGAAAAGTTAGTGTTCCACTACAAGTCTTCTGAGTAGCAGATAATTCCTGTTTTGGCTGTGGGACAAGCTGTGTCTTGTGTCTCTGGGGGTATGTGATGTATGCGTTTGTATATATATAGGTGTCAGAGCCCCCTCTTGAAAGAAGATAGCTCCTATGCAGGGCCTCGCAGACCTGGTAGAGCTGTTTCTTCCTCTACTTGGTGAGCTTTGGTTTCTAGGCAAGCAGTTTTTTTTCTAGAGAAGCATATACAGGCATGACAATTTGCAGTTTCTTTTATGGGGACTGTACTAACTGTGGCAGAACGACCAGAAATAAAAGAGACTCGACCCCATTCCCCACTCACATGGTCTCTTATGGTCCCATTAATCAAAGCTAACAGGCAATAGGGAAGGAATTCCAAGTAAGTGATTCATAAAGTGGTTCATTAGAAAAAAAAAAAGGTTTACGTAGCCTGGTGCAAATCACCACTATGTTTTTAAAGTAAAAAATGCAACACTGCTTTGAAGTTGGATTCTTATCACTGTTTGAAGAGATTAAAACTGAAATCTACTATAATCCAAAAAATGTAAACGTACTCATGCACGCATGTCATAAAGGGGCTTGACTTCCTTGCCAGTGTGATCTTTTGGATTAGCATGTATGTGCACAACCCAACCAGATGTTCCTGTACGACTAAGGAATATGCAGCTTCCTGATCAGTCCCAATGACTGGGAGCAACCATGCCTTCCTGTCAGTAAGCTGTGATAAAAACTAAAGCTAGAAGTTTTGAGGCACATACGGTTGACAGTTTACTGGGGGACCAACCAGCTCTAATTGCATTACAGCGAGCCCCGACAGCTCCTTCGCCTTTTGGCACCATGATGCTGCCAAAGCCAGAAATAAGCTACGGGGTTGCACAACAGGCAGTAGGATGTGTATGATATTTTGACTCTTGTTTCCCCTTGCAGCCCTCCATGGCACTCCCAAGTTCAATCACCCGGTGTGGTTCTGTCACTTGACCTGAAGCTCCTTTCCTTCTCGGAGCAAATGCTGAAGTGGCATTTATCACACTACCAATTCAGTTTTGCAAGGGAAAGATGAACAAAAATTAAAAGCACCAGTAGCTGTCTGAATCTTCTGACTCAATCACCTGAGCAAATGCTCGCTAACATTTTCCTTCTAAATTAAAATAGCTCTGAAATAGAATCTTTATCAAGGTATCCTTGATAATGCCGTGTAAAACTCAGCCATTCCCACCGCTCCTCGCAAATGTGGATTCCGAGGGCCCAGCTCTTCCCTCTCTCCACTGCTCCAAATCAGACTCAGTTCCACCAGGTTCCCTATGATTACACTGTTATAAAACTTAGGCAACTTTAGGAAGAATTCAGTCCTGAAGCGCTGTCTAGACTAAATGCCACCCATAATGGAAGACCCCACATCACATGGTGGAAAGTCTTCCCTTCACACTGCAGACTGATTCATCCTCTCAGCTGGATCAGGGAGGATGAAGCCTCTGTGAAACAACAGGAGAGACCCACAGGGCTGAAAACTGCCTCCTCCCCACAAAAGCAATCCTTGGTATGACGAGGCAGTATCAGATCCCAGACGATCGTATCCCGCACGTGCATACGGCGCAAAAGTGTTCCGGGAATCTTTTATTTAGAAGACCACCACTGTCCCTTGCTTCACTCCTTTAACAATCCCACTCTGTTCCTCCCGCCTGAACGACAACTGGAAGTAAAAGCGAAAAGAGAAAAGGATGTCGTAAGTCACAAAGAAATAATCTTTGCACCCATTTGCTTCCTCAGAGTTTCAGGTGCGGTACCCCTTCTCCAAGTTAAATAAACTGGTACAGATTGTTTCTCTGCTGTCATTTTGCTTCAGAAATGTTCTTTTATAAACGCTTTTCAACTGGGGAAACCTCATCTATACTAAGATAATTTACTGTCACTTAGATCTCACTAGAAGAGGCTCCTCTGTAAACACTGCCTATAGCTTTCTCTCCAGATAAAACCAAGTTTCTGCCAGTTGAAGCGGAGTCTGTGGGGGAAGCACTGATGGCAGTTTTAATCATAACTGGAATCTTTGGATAACTTATTTCAACTAAGAAGAGCAAACCCTTCTGCGCCCATGCAGCTGACTGTGACATATTTTCACAACTCAGAAATAGCCCCATAATCTGCAGATTTCTCTGTAACTTTTTGGTCTAAATTATCACAAAAGACCAGGGGGTGCCACTTCTAATTAACCATTAAGTTTATCGTTTTCATTTTGAGATAGTTGAATGTGGGAAACCTTGGCTGGTCCGAGGGATAGGAATGGGAGCTTAACATCGACCTTGAGCAGACACCTGTGTATCCTTGAAGAGGCCTGAGAGTCCTGAGAAGAGGGGAGTAAATAAGATTAAGGAGCTGTCAGACTGCCAGCAGAGGAAAGTTACTGAAGTTACAGCAGAGAACAAAGGAGGAGGAACTCATCCGATCATGAACTGCTGGACTTTGAGTGAACCAATTACATATGGACACACGTTCCTAAAAAAGATATAAAAGAGTTTGTTAAAACAATAAAGTTGGGTCTTTGGGGCTCTTGCTCACGAAGGTGTATGTGTCGTCGTGGCCGTCTCAACAGCGACAGTTGAAGATGTCAGAGAACTAATATTTCAGTGTTTTGTTTACTTTCAGGCCAACGTAGTTTACTAAGAATAGCTGAGATATAAGCACTGTAATTTATTACAGGTATATCGCGGTGTGTGTTTTTTACCTATGAAAAAGTACTTCAAACATAACCATCATCGGACAGTTTTCACTTTTGTCTTAAAAAAAGGGTGGCTTCGTGTGAAATCAAAGGCAAATGACTGCTAGAAGTCCTGGGGCAGTGATTCAAATCATTAACGGGATTATGTTTCAAAGATTATAATGACATATTGAAGTATTCATTAATGCATCCACTCGTAAGATTTAAAAACAAGCTTCCATACAACAGCACATTATTTTTTCCCATTCTGAAAGCATTGATCCCTTCTATCTTCCTATTCCATAGGTCTATAACCAAGGGAGTCCAGTTCGGCAGGATTAAAACTTGCTTGACTTGAAGGTATTTATATGCCAGTACCTGGGCCTGAGGACCAAAAAATCCCACAAAACATGCGTGGTACCCACCCACCACAGCTTTCATGGTTGTCACTAGGTAGGTGGGCAATTATGCTCACATTGAGACATCTGACCTGATGTTAGTGTAGATTGTCTTCCTAAAAAAATCCTTCTCACATTAAAGACAGAATATGATAAAATACCACCAAACCCCCAAATTCACACGAGATTCTCTAGCGACTTCTTTTACAATCCGTGAGAGATGTTCGAAAAGTGCTACTGTTATTACTATCCAAAAGCTTTACAAAAGAGAATCTTATTACTACTATGCTACTTCAAGTCTCCAGGCTATTTACAGGCTTTTTTAATGTTAGATGAGGTACCTTGTTAGAGAGGAGAGGCTTTGCGTGGAAAGGTATAATAGAGGCATTAAAGTCAGTATCAGATCTCTCGATGGGCCTATGTTAAAAACACAAACCCAGGAGGTGCAAAAAACTTCTTCTGAGGTCTCTGTTGTTTGGAAACATCCTGCTGTCAAAGCTGTGCAGTGCAAATTGCGTATGTGGCTTTGTGGGCAGATCTCAGCTGTTTATTTTTACACACTGCTAAATACGAACACTCACGCATTAGTAAATCTACTTGCAAATGCATTTGGGAAACATTTGTAATTTTTTTTTCCCTCTGTATCTCCGTGTAGAAAGAATTTCCACACACGAATACCTGTCAGTGATTGTTAGAATTTGAAACTAGAAAGTGCTTACATGATTCACATTTATTAGAAAGTGACAGCAAACAAATTGCACCTTCTACAGCCTTAGGAGCAAACGTGTTTTATTTCACATCCAGCTACCAGCTTACAGGAGGTTGTCTGCACACCTCAGCAACCACCTTGGCATTTGATACAGGCTTTGCTTCAGACGAGGGGAAAGACCTGAATTACACCGCCTCAAGAATCAATTTACGCTTCACTCTTCCGTTGCCTTCAGTGACAGTGTCATGTACAGAACAATACTGGACCAGGCACAGATACTCATTTTCCATTTATGAGTAACCAGAATGAAGTTTAATTCATTTTGGATTTAAGCCAGTAGAAAATAGCCTCTCCAGCTGTTCACCCACTGAATCCTCAAAGACCTTCTAGCTTGTAGGTCAATGGTACTAAGCCAAATTGTATGATTACAACTTGCCCGATTACCTTAAATAGCAGTTCATGAGAATGATGATGATTGTCAGGTGGAGTAGAAGGGGAACAGCTCTGGGACTGTGAGCAAGCATACACACTAACACATTAAAAAAGGAGCAGATTCTTCCCTGAATGACCAAATGACCAGCGGAGTCTCAGGTGAGGTATGAGAAAAGAAGTTCAAGCCACAGAAATTCATTCTCCTCACTCAAAAGAAGCAATCAAAGTAAAAAGCCCCACTTCTGTCATAGAAGCCCAGTCTCAGCTCACAGTCAATCAGAGACAAAAGCACTGCAACACCCCATGTAATTAATACCTTTGCAGCAGGTTGATCTCAGTCAGCCAAAGAGTATACTCCGTTGTGGTGAGAATAAGCAGCATAGCAAAATTCACCTGTTGCACAGAAGACATTTCCAACACGAAGCGGTTGCGAAAACCAATGACTGACTATGTGGATTCTGCCCAGCAATTTATATAATTGCCTGCTGATGAAATTATTTTGCTTGGCTTCTGTGAGTCACGGAGCCAATCCCTACCATCTTCTGGAGCTCACTTGGCTATATTATTATGTCCTGATCCTATAATCAAACTTATGAAGGAAAAAAAGGGCCTGTCCGGAGGATCAAGGAAGATCAAGGCTGCAGTATAAGGGTGGGGCAAACCTGAGGGTGCTTATTACAGGAAGAGCTGGCAACATCGCCTCATATGAAGGTCATCTCAGGCTTTGTCTTACATACCTAGCATGAAAATGATGGCCTACATCTTTCTTTCATGTTCCCTTATTTTTAGAGTAAGAACAGGTAAGAACCCTCTGAGACACTGAATGTCCAAACTTTTAACAGTCACAACTTTTACTTACTCCCCTCCAAACTTGGGCTAAGTGCAAAGAGATTTAGAATCTATTTGACTTGCTCTCAAAGATCTACAACCTCTCAAACAAAAATCTACACAGGTGGCAGGGACATGAGGTCTTTGGAAAATGGGTGCAGGCAAACAGGGTTTTCAACTGGAAGTTTAAAGAAAGAATACTATTGCTTGTGAATTAACAAACTAATATTCCCAGTTCTGTTTACAAAGGCCTGTAGTGACAGGACGAGGGGCAATGGCTTTAAGCTGGAGGGGAGCAGATTTAGATTGGAGATTAGGAGAAAGTTCTTTACTGTGAGGGTGGTGGAGCACTGGAACAGGTTGCCCAGGGAGGTGGTTGAGGCCCCATCCCTGGAGATATTAAAGATAAGGCTTGATGAGGCCCTGGACAACCTGGTCTAGTTGGGGGTGTCCCTGCTGACTGCGGGGAGGTCGGACTAGATGACCTTTGGAGGTCCCTTCTGGCCTGGACAATTCTATGATTCTATAATCTGTTATCTTCTGTGGCCAAAAAATATGCTTATACTAATGTGCTCCTTCTGAAAAAGGCTATGGTCTAAATAAAACTGCTTTTTTCTCAGGACCACAAGACACAGTATGACCCCTCAAAACATGACACCCACATCAGGAATAAGGACCCCTACAGCCGTCACACCCTCAGTAATGCCTACCTAGCGACAGCCCCCTCAGCAGTTGGCTTCCACAGTCTGAAGCACAGAACCTGCAAAGGCAGGCTCAATACCTTGCACCCCTGGGCGCAAGTTCAAGTTTCTGGTGAAAAAACGTCGTGTTTTGCTCAGTACTCTAGAAGCCTGCACGAGCTTAAGCCAAGCAGGCACCAAGAAAAGCCCTAGAAATGCCTTTTGGTGTTACTAGCGATGCCTATTTCCAACTGGCTGGAAGGAAACGTCTTGTGGCCGTGACAGCTTCAGCAAGGCCCAGCGCCACTGCGTCCCCCAGCGCTCTGAGGGGAGCCGAGGGCGTTGCTCGGACACAAAGCAGCGGCTGTGCCCTCTTGCCCGGGCCCGGCCCGCTCCTGCCCTACCGGCCCCACCGCCCGCTGCGGCAGCCCACTCGGGCTCCGGGCAGCTTCACAGGCGCTAACCCCGCTGCCAGGAGACGCAGGCTCCCAGGCCGGCAGGGCAGGACTCGGGGCCCCTGAGAGCACCCCTCCCTCTCTCCCGCGCCATTGGAGCCTCACACGGCCCCAACGGCCGCCAGGTCACGCGCGCTCCCGCTGACAGGGCCGCGTAACCCCCCCCCTACACGCGAACCGGCCGCGGCCACGCGCGCCGCCCAACGCGGACGGCCCCCACCGCGCACGCGCGCCGCCGAGAGCGCGACATCCGGGTCATTCCGCCCTTGCGCCGTCACCCCTCCCCTCTGTGCGGGGGAGGGAGAGAGCGGAAGGCGGTGCCGGCGCCGTGCGCGCGCTCTCAGTCACCCCCCGCCCCTCCCGCTCGCCAGCTCCGGCGCGCGCGGCCGCTCGCTCCTCCG